>JAPFFP010043747.1:0-12964 GCA_026153255.1 Solanum medicagineum | reverse complement strand
TTTGTCATTTATTTCATAATTTTGGTCATCCTAAATAGGGTATTTTTAGATCATGATGTTTAAACTTTAAATGTTTGAATTTCCATTCAGTTAAAGCTTTATTTTCATGGGATTTTGTCACGATCCAAGCTTAGGGCCTAGATATGACACGGCAACTGAGAAGTCCGAAGACATCTCAAACATGCCTCTTAGAATTTCTTGTACACATCCTTGATTGCAGAAATGAAAATAAACATCAACAAGAGTCAAGTATAAAAAGGGAATGGGACTAAGGGAAGTATTTCATAAACATAGGAACATAAGAAGAGTCAAGCTTATAAGCATATACAATCTTAGCATCCAACAACACCTCTACTTTCGAATGGAGTGGGGTCCAAGACACTTTCCGGGATTACCCTCATGATAACACGTGTTAAACATAAAAGGAGTCTCAACATAGCATGAGTAACATAGATATTGTCCTTGGAGTGGAAGACTCACCAAAGCTTCCTTCGAAGTACCGAACTAGCCATATGGAGGAGGATGATCAAAAGGAGCTGTGACACCTACATGGTAATATCATGTAGGCATAGAGTATACGTTAGTATGTTTGAATGTGCTAAGTATACAGGGTGAAATGCAACAACGACATAAGCCAATATATTCAAAATGCATAATCATAATAAATGGATATATAATCTCAATATGATGTGCATGATCAATGCTTATAATAAAATATGCTTGTAAAACATTTAACTTGCATAATATATCATCAATATGTGGGAGAGAGACCTTAATCGACATAGACCAAGAAGCTACAACTTGGAATCCAAGACATGATACCCCCTTGATACAGGTAACCGGGCATGACACCCCCTGGCGAAGTGTAGTCTACTTGCCAAGGCAAAGAAAACATGATAATATGAACTAGATGGATCCACTAGTATAACAAGGGTAAATATATAATCCTACCCTGGCACATAGTTTAGATACTAAAGATTTTACATAAGGACCCCTTGAGTCGAGTCCCCATCTTAAGCCTCAATTGGTGCTAAGTCTAATCTCACGAAATACTTGAAAAAATCATACTTTAATCATAACATGAATAGCTTGTAGGAGACATGATAACATGAAATGAGTAGCTCATCAACATGCTTGACCTCTACTAGTGAGCCTAATTTGAACATGAGGGTAAATAATAATCATACATGATCCCTTGCCTTGACATGAATGGCTCATAAGAGGTTAAAATCTTGAAGTAGGGGTCAACTTGATACTTGTAAAATCATAGATACTTTTCATGAATTCAATACATGATTGAAAGCCCTTTACCATCATGAAATCACTTGACTTGTAAATCATATAATAGCTCATCAACAACTTGAGAATTCTTGTCAAGTAATTTTATCAACACATGGTGGGTTCACGATACTTGTTCAAAATCATGCAACTCAAGAGTAAATCAAGAAGAGTGAACTCAATGCAAATCAACCCACCAATATTGTAGTAAAACCCTCAATTATGGTACCTTGAAATCCACCACAAAAGCTCATAATAATTCATAGTTTCATAGCTCAAATCATGCATAATCTCAAATACCAATTCATGGAATAAGCTTGAAATAGATATTAATGCATAATCAATAAATACTTAATAAAACCAAACATAATATACATTCATATTTCATAATAAAAGATACCAATAAGTAATACAACTTGGAATCATTCAGTTTTCATAAAAGAGAAGGTTGGGCTCCATGGGTGAAAGGACCCATGGATGAAGACTCACATACCTTAAACCTTTAATTTCTTGAAATGAACTTGAAGGAGACTTGAAGCTTGAGATGGGTTCTTGAGTTCCAAAATTGAGCTTGAAATCTTAGAATTTGAATGAGAGATTTGATATAGTCTTGGAGAGGTTTTAGATGGGCTTTTATGAGTTATAGAGTTGAAAAATGGCTAAGTATGGAAGATTTTACGTTTAAATGAGCATGAGGCTATTACCCCAATGCCCTTGCATGAAATAAGAAAACTGAGGAAAAATATACAATAGTCCCAATTCGCGACGTGGAGGGGCTTTTTACACTAGTCCATGCCCCAGGCGCGTCGTAGCCTGGGGACGGACAACCACTAGAATTCAAAAATTAGCGAAAATAATTTTTCGATACGGGTATTCTAGAATCCGAGTTATACACATTGCCCACTCAATTTTTCCCCTTGATCAAGAATATGTAGTCGTATTTTTGAAATCATGCACGAATTTTGAGATATAAGAAAATTACGATTATAGGATGTTCCGAAGCACATGAGGGGTGTTTCAATATCTGCCCCTTGGAAACATTCGTCCTTGAATGTCAAAGAAACATCGTAAGAGAAGTAATTATGAAGATTTCAGCCGGACATGAATTCTACAAATGCACTTAAACATCATTTTCAAAAAGTCCCAACAAGAATGTCAAAAATCACCATAAACTTGTTACCAATAAACATGAATACATGCAAAATAACATGAGGGATGAAACTTAAGACTTGAAAATCATATATGGGGCTTAAGTCGCTATACATCTTTGTTGAACTGGGGTGAGTAGAATAAGATGAATTATGAGTCTCTGTCAAGATCAACTCCCTCAAGTTATCCACTCTGGGCACACACAACGTACGTTGGTACCTAAGGGCACCATCTCCCCCTTGGGAGAAAATCTCCACTTTACCATCCTTCACCGAAGCCTTCAACCCTAGCAAGGCAGGGTCAAGGTCTTTCTTTGACTTGACTTCCTCAATCAAAGCAGATTTGAAACCATCAACCACTATACACCACCATTTCAACTTCCTTCAACCTGACCCCCAACCTAGACAACTGGTGAAATTCTCTAGCCATACCTTTGTTACCAACGTCAATGTGAGCTAGACTACCCATGGACACTCCACTTAGAGCATCGTCCATAACATTAGCTTTACCGGGATGATAGTGCACGCTCATGTCATAATCCTTAAGGAGTTCTAACCACCTTCTTTGTCTCAAGTTAAGATCTTTTTGTATGAACATATATTGGAGACTCTTCTGGTCGGTAAACACATCAACATAAACCCCGTACAAGTAGTGACGCCAAATTTTCAAAGCAAACACCACGGCCACCACTTCAAGAACATCGGCGGGATAATTTCGCTCATGCACCTTAAGTTGCCTAGAGGTATATGCTACAACCTTGCCATTTTGCATCAAACCACACCCTAAACCAATCCTTGAGGCATCACAATAAACCACAAACCCTTCTAACCCTTTTGGTAGAGCCAAGATAGGAGTGGAGATAAGCTTGTCTTTTAAAGTTTGAAAACTCTTTTCACACTTATCGGTCCAAACAAATTTGCCTTCTTTTGGGTCAATTTTTTCATAAGGGAAGCAATAGAAGAAAATCTATTCACAAACATCTAGTAGTAATGTCACAACCCAAGCCTAAGGCCTAGACGTGACACGGCGAATGGGGAACCCGAAGGAACCCCAAACAAGCCTCTTAACTTATCATTGCACATCATTGGTCGTGGAAGCATATAAAAACATTAAAGATCAAGAATAGGGTCAAAGGGACTAAGGGAAAAGCTTGCACAATATCATAGTCAAGAGACAAGAGTCAAACTTATATCATAGATACATAACATGTCCAACAACCACCTCTACAACATAGATAAGAGCGGGAGCCAAGACAAAGTAACTAGGCTCACCCTCATTGTCAAATGGAACATAAAGAAGAGTGTCTCCATGCAAAACAAAAGAGTATAGGCTAAGGTCCCCGAAGTGGAGGACACACCAACTAGCTTGAATAGCATGAAAATAGCCACATGGAGGAGGATCATCAACTTGGGCACCGATTCCTACATGGTGATATTATTTAGGGATATAGTATGTGTTAGTACGTTTAAATGTACTAAATATGTAGGATGCAATGCAACAATAGATAGGCATCATAATCAAAATGCGTAATATTTAGCAGTAGGCATAATATAACAATATGGCATGTATAATCAATGCATAAGTAAGACATGCTTAAGTAACTCATGCTCATATAGGATATCATATGTGTAGAAGAGATCAAGCTACCTATTTAAGGTACAAATCCCTTGGTGGTTGTGTGGGATAAACCCCTCACATGGTTGATGATAATCACACCTTATCAGCATGGCGGCGAAATACAAACCCCTCACATGGTTGATGAGTATAAACCCCCAACATGGTTACCTGGGCTCTTGTGCCCCCGGATCATGTATGGTCTGATGCAATACTTTATATAGAGTATATCATATGCATATGCTCATTTCATCATCATATAGTCATTCATATCATATCTCATGCTTTGGACATTCAACTCCTCAAGAAACCACATTCGGACATTTTATCAAACAGTTAGATAGTGTGTAATGCTAGTATAAAATCATGAAACATAGAGATGAAATCATGCAAGAAAATCAATTGTAAAACCGTCAATCAACACCTTGCAACACCTTCAAGAAATATACATCAAAACCCCTTCTCAAATTTTACAATAGATCAAAGATTTAAAGCTCAAAACATAGCAAAACAGTCACAATTGTATATAGCTTTAACATATTGTGTAGTGAATTTCATAATAGACAAGAACCATTTGTAAATCAACTTTAAATCATGTAATTTAATTAAAAGGAGGATTGGGTATCATGGGTGAAATGAACCCATGAAAGAAACCCACATACCTTAGCTTATAGATGAACTTGGTGAAGATTGGAGATAGAGACTTGAAGCTTGAAAAAGAACCTTGAAGGAGAACCTTAGCTTGGGATGAGGGTTTGGGACTTGAGTTTGGGGAGTGAAAATATGACTAAGTGTTTGATTGCGTATTGGGAAATGTTTAGGATGATATGATATGAGGGTGAAATAAGGCTAAGTATGGGTAAAAACACGTTTGGGAACACTTAGGCCCAAGACTTAGAAATCTTGGTCTGAGCTAAAAAAATACAATTCCCAAAATATGCAGGGGCGCGCCTCAAGGCAACGCGAAAAGCCCACTGAAAATTGCGTTCTAGGAATTTCATAATTGCTAATCTTTCGCTCTTAAATCGGGGTTAGACCCTTTTTCACCTAATTTGGACCCCATGAATGAGAATATGAAGTCAGATTTTCTAAATAACAAATAGATTTTGGGATATATGGAATTTAAAATTTCGACATTCCTAGGCACGTTTTCGGGCACTTTTGGGGTCGTTTCAATATCTCCCCCTTGGGAATATTTGTCCCCGAATGTAAAAGTGACGTACAAGACAAGAATGATCATAAACAAACCAGCCCCAACTAAAATGCAACATCACATTTAAAACACCATTTTCAAAATCTCAACATAAGTGTAAAATCATCATAGACTTGCTAACTTAATCATGAATGCATATGAATGACATAGGGGCTGAAATACAAGACTTGAAATCACATAGGGAACTTGGAATCAGTACCTTAGGGTTGAGTGGAGTGGAAAATATAAGGATACCGCTTTTGCAAGTCCGCTTCAGCCTCCCAAGTAGCATTTTCGATTTGTTGGTTCCTCTAAAGGACCTTAACGGAAGCCACCTCCTTGTTCCTCAATCTCTTCACTTGCCTATCTAGGATCTGAACCGGAACCTCCTCATTAGTCAAGTTATCGTCAACAACACCCACAACATCAAGAGGCACAATAGCATTAGGATCACCAACACATTTTCTCAACATAGAGACATGAAACACCGAATGAACCAAATTCGTTTCACTAGGCAACTTCAACTCATAAGTTACCTTACCAACCCTCTTCAAGACCTCATAAGGACTAACATATCTTAGACTCAACTTCCCCTTTTTACCAAAAAGGACCACACCTTTCATTGGAGAAACTTTCAAATAAACCCAATCACCCACTTTGAATTCAAGGTCTCTTCTTCTCACATAGGCATAAGATTTTTGACGACTTTAGGCTGTTCTTAACCTCTCCCAAATCATCCTAACTTTCTCAAAAGCCTCCATAGCTAGATCCTGTCCCAATAAAGCAACCTCTGCAACATCAAATCAACTAACCGGTGATCTGCAACATCTCCCACAAAGAGCTTCAAAAGAAGCCATACCAATGCTAGAATGATAGCTATTATTGTATGAAACTCAATCAAAGGAAGATGGTGATCCCAACTACCCCTCAACTCCAATACACATGCCCTAAGCATATCTTCAAGGGTTTGAATTATCCTCTCGGCTTGGCCATCCGTTTGACGGTGGAAAGTCGTACTCAGGTGAACTTTTGTACCAAGACCCTTTGAAAAGACCTCCAAAAGTATGAAGTGAATTGTGAACAACGATCTAATATGATGGACAATGGAACCCAATGCAACCTCACCAACTCATGGATATACAACCATACATACTCTTCAGCCCTATATGTGGTCTTAACCGGTAGAAAGTGAACCGATTTCGTCATCCTATCAACCACCACCCAAATGGAATCAAAACCTTTTCTAGTCTTGGGCAAACCAACAACAAAATCCATATTAATCACCTCCCACTTCCAAGTAGGAATCTCTATGTCTTGGGTTAGGCCACCCGACCATTGATTTTCGGCTTTGACTTGTTGACAACTATGGCAATCGAAAATGAATTTGGCAATGTCCCTCTTCATGCCTCCCCACCAATACACGTCCCTCAAGTCTCTATACATTTTGGTGGAACTGCGGTGGATAGAATAAGAAGAATTGTGAGCCTCATCAAGAATTTTCTCTCTCAAACCATCAACACAAGGCACACACAACCTACCTTGGTACCTAAGGGCACCATCTCCCCTGCGGAGAAAACCTCTACTTTGCCCTCTTTCAGCAAGGCCTTCAATTCAAGAAAGGAGGAGTCAAGATCTTGTTTTGCTATAACCTCATCAACCAAAGAAACTTAGACCCATCAATAACGACAACACCATCATCACCAACCTCTTCTATACTAACGACCAATCTACCCAATCTATGCACCTCCCTAGCCATTTCCCTATTGCCACTATCAACATGAGCTAGGCTACCCAACTCAAAGCATCTGCCACCATATTTGCCTTACCCGGATGATAATGCACACTCATGTCATAATCTTTGAGAAGTTCTAGCTACCTTCTTTGTCTCAAGTTGAGATCCTTTTGAGTGAAGACATATTGGAGGCTCTTATGATCGGTGAAAACATTGACATACACCTCATAAAAATAATGACGCCAAATCTTTAATGCAAACACCACGGCTGCCAATTCAAGATCATGGGTAGGGTAATTCCTCTCATGCACTTTGAGTTGCCTAGAAGCATAGCCTATGAACTTACCATTTTGCATTAACACAAAACCCAAACCAACCCTAGATGCATCACAATACACAACAAAACCCTCAAACCCATCCACTAGTGACAACATTGGAGCAGACACAAGCCTATCCTTCAACATTTGGAAACTTCTCTCATATTCATCTGTCCACACAAACTTAAACCTTCTTTTGAGTAAATTTGGTCGTAGGGGAAGCAGTGGAGGAGAACCCATTCACAAAACTTCTATAATAACCCACGACGCCCAAGAAGCTCCTAATATCCGACGGGGTCAATGGTCTAGGCCAATTCCTAATCACATCGATTTTCTTAGGATCCACTTTTATACCATCCCCCGACACCACATAACCCAAGAATGCAACCTCCTTCAACCAAAATTCAAATTTATCATATTTGGAATACCATTCCTCCTCCTTCAATCTTTGCCACACAACCCTCAAATGCCCCATATGCTCCTCCCTACTATGTGAATAGGTCAAAATATCATCAATGAAGACCACAACAAAGGAATCAAAGTAAAGTTTGACGAACCTATTCATTAGGCCTATGAAGATGGTCGGTGCATTAGTCAACCCAAACGACATTAGAACAAACTCATAATGCCCATATCTAGTCCAAAAGGCCGTTTTGGGAATGTCACACTCCCTCACCCTCACTTGATGATACCCGGACCGAATATCAATCTTAGAGAAGAAGCTAACACCTTGCAATTGGTCAAACAAGTCATCAATTCTTGAAAGTGGATACCTATTCTTGATGATGACCCTATTGAGTTGCCGGTAGTCAGTGCACATTCTATGTGACCAATCCTTCTTATTTACAAACAACACTGGGGCACCCCAAGGTGATTGGCTAGGCCTAATAAATCCATTTTCCAACAAATCTTTCAATTGCTCTTTTAACTCCTTCAACTCTGACGGGGCCATAATGTAAGGGGGAACGGAGATAGGTTGAGTATCAGGGAGGAGGTCTATACCAAAATCTATCTCCCTTTCAGAGGGAAACCAGGAAGGTCATTTGGGAAGACCTCAAGAAACTCATTTACAATTCAAACTGACTCAATGGAAGGGACTTTGGACTCCACATCCTTAACCCTCACAAGATAATACAAACACCTCCTAGAAATCAACTTATAGGCTTTAATGCATGAAATGAATCTATGCTTGACCACCCTATCTTGACTTTCCCACTCAAGGACGAGCCCATTAGGGAATTGAAACTTGACCCTACGGGTTCTATAAGCAATAGAAGCATAGTACAGACGTAACCAATCCATCCCAAGAATGACATCAAAATCTACCATGTCTAATTCAACAAGATCACAAGCAACAACTTATGCAAAATGCAAATAGGACAACTCCTATAAACTTTCCTAGCAACAATAAAGGCACCAATAAGAGTAGACACTTCATATGACTCATGGAACAACTCGGGGTCAACATGGAACTTTTTTAGCAATAAAAGGGGTAACAAAAGATAGAGTGGCACCCAGATCAATCAAAGCTTACACATCAAATTTAAAGATTTTCAACATACCGGTAATAACATCGGGTACATCACCAACCCCTTGCCTCCCATGTAGAGTATAAAATTGATTATGCCTTGGGGTACCACCTTGAGTACCACCTTTTCCCAACCAAGCCGCATTAGCACACCAAACCTTGCCACGGTTTCTTGGGCAATCTACCTTCTTCTGAATAATTTCCTTACACTCATAGCATATATTAGAACCCTTCAAATATGGGCCTCCATGGCTCCTTCCACATTTAGGGCTCACATCAATAGGAGCCACCACGCCAACATCTTGAGGCCTAGGGAAGTCATTGGCAAACCCCATGTTAGTAACATGAGAAGACCCTTGGCCTAGACAACATTTAGCACCCTTTGGGAATTTACCCTCAAATCAGGCCCTCTTGGCCTCATGTCCCCTTCTCTTCCTCAATGTCTCCTCCTCTATTTGCTCGGTATAGGTCATCAACCAGACAAGTCCATATCACTACTTAGCATGGAGGACTGGCATTCTTCACTTACCATGTCAGAGACCCCCATCACAAATTTGTTCATCCTAGATCTAGGATCGGCCACCAAATGAGGAGCATACTTTGAAAGTTGATTAAACTTGAGGGCATACTCCCTCACACTCATAGAATCTTGTTTAAAGTTCATAAACTCTACCAACTTTACTTCCCTAAGCTCAAGAGGGAAAAAATGATTAAGGAAAGCCAATTTGAACTCCTCCCAAAGCACCACATTACTAATTCCCTTTACACCCTTCCATTAAGCATACCATATTTAGTGTGACACCCAGTAACTTTATGCTTTTGTTATCCATGTTTAAGAATAATATGGTAAGGTTGTGGGTATACTAGATTCATGGGAGACTCCTAGTACCTAGACGAGTTCAAGACTTACCTCCAAGTTGAGTTTTGGGTGTTGTTTCATACAAGGGTCAAATTTAAACTAGCATAACTCTTAGAACATATGGAACTGGGTGGACAATGACATGTTAAATGAAATCCCTTTGAGTTAGCTTCGCAACACACTTAGTTTCATCTCATTCTGAGGTCGGATGAAGGAGTTATGTTTGTTTTCGTGAGGCTCTCCCGTGTAGTGTTGTCACACGGACTGTTTGACGGCCAGTGTGGCCTTTGACGGGCCGTTTGGGACACCTGGGGTTGGAAAAGACCATTTTTGGCATTAAAGAAGATGGCATGGCCTAGTGGTATGGGCCGTGTGGCTCACCACTGACCGTGGGGATGGCCACAAGGTGTGCCAAAGGGAGCTTGTTAGAAATTATGGAAAATGTGACTAAGGGTGGTGCCACGGGAACAGTTGACGGGCCGTGTAGAGTGGGACAGCCTGTGGCACTTTGGATATGTGGTGTACTGCAACATTCTTTTGTCTTAATAAGGTGGTACGAACCAGTACATGGTCCGTGTAACGCCACACAGTCCATGAAGTGGTCCGTCAAAGTGACAAGACAACAATTTCTCCAAGTTTCCCAACTTCCATTTTTTTCCACTAAGGCACTCCACACGGGCACTTCACACGGGCACTCCACACGACCCGTGGAGTGCCACATGGCCAGTGAAGTCTCCAATGAGACGACACTTTGCCAATTTTTCCATCCATTCACTAATGGCATTTTCGTAAATGCTAATTATCCTAATCGCCCGATAACCGCATTTAGCGGTCATTTTGAGTGCGTAAAACCTTCTCGAAGTGGAAATATGAACCCGAACCCTTTCTCTGGATTTTAAAAAGATGTTTCTGTTAGGTCTTTTAAATATTTTATTTGTTTCCTAATTATCCTTAAAATTAGGTGGAAACTCTGTTTTTCTTTCGAATTTCGAGAATTTGGTTTAATTTAATTAATTGAGTTGAACCGATTTTTGATTTTTGAATTTTATTTTTAAAAGAAAGTCATCTTTCGATATAACAGCTATTGTAGCTTGATTATCAATTAAAATTTGTGTATTTTCATTTTGCTCAAACTGAAGATCACTTAATATTTTTCTCAACCAGAGTGCTTGATCCACTGCAGCAGTTGCAACAATAAATTCTGCGTCAGCAGTAGATTTAGCTACTATCTCCTATTTTTTTGAACTCCAAGAGAACATACCTGATCCAAGACTAAAACAGTATCCAGAAGTATTTTTTATGTTAGATAAGGATCCTACCCAATCACTATCAGAAAATCCTCCCAAATTGAACTCCTTGTTTTTCTTGAACATAACACCATAATTGATTGTACATTTGATGTAATTGGCCACTCTTTTGGTTGATTTCAAATGCAATTCACTTGCAAGATGCATGAATCATGAAAGAATACTTATAACATTTAAAATGACTGATTTTGTTGTTGTAAGGTACATTAAGCACCCAATCAGACCCCTGAAAAGAGCTTTATCTACTTTTTCAGCTCTATCCTCTTTGCACGGCTTCTCTTTTTGATTCATAGGAATATGCATTTCTTCGCAATCTTCCATGTGAAATTTCTTAACAATCGCCGTAGCATATTTTATTTGGCAAATGAAGACTTTATTAAAATCCTGCTTTTTCTCCATTCCGAGGAAGAATGTCATTAAACTGAGATCAGTTATCTCAAAGGCTTGTTCATATCTTGCTTGAAATTATCGATGAGCCTTGTGCTGCTTCCGATCACTAAAAGATCGTCCACATCAAGTGAGACAATAAAAATATCAATACCAAATTGCTTGACAAAAAGAGTAAATTCAGACAGACTTTTTTCAAAGCCTATGCTTCTTAAATTGCATATATTCGACTATAGCAAGCTCTTGGTGTTTGTTTAAGACCATAAAGTGTCTTATTTAGCCGATAGACATAATTTTCCTTGCCTTTCATAACAAAACCTTCAGGTTGCTCTACATATATTTCTTCTTGAAGTAAGCCGCTAAGAAATGCTAATTTGACATCTAACTGGTACATTTTCCAATTCATTTGGGTTGCAACAGCGAGCAAGAGCTTGATAGTGTCAAGTCTTGCTACAGGTGCAAAAATGTCTGAGTAGTCTACTCCAAATATTTGAGTGTATTATTTTAACACGAGCATATCTTTATGCTTGTTGATTGAGCCATGTGCATTAAGCTTGGTTCTGTACATACCCACTTGACTCCAATCACGTTTCTATTTTTAGGTCATTCAACCAACTCCCATGTTTTGTTATTCTCAATCATAGACAGCTCCTTCTTTATTTCAGCACTCCAATTTTGATTGGTGTTGGCTTCTTCAAAATCTGAAGGTTCACATACAAAATATTGCATCTTTAATAATACCATATAGCAATCTGGTGCCTTTGACAGGTACATCATCAACCATCTCATTCTACCATTCTTCATCATTTTGCTCTCATGAGTGTAAAATAGTATGCCTTTGATCATTTTGTCATTGTTGCACATTCTCTGTCTCATCCCAGCGCCATTCTTCATCTTCTATGAAATGCACATCTCTGTTTATGACAATATTTCCAGTTTGTGGTTGAAAAATTTTGTAAGCTTTGGAGGAAGTGTTGTACCCAATAAAAATTCCTGACAATACCCTTTTATCCAGCTTATCTTGATTTAACTGTTGAACACAGGTGAACACAAACAACCAAATATTTTAACAAAGTGAAGAGATGGTTTGTGTCCATACCAGGCTTCAAATGGCATCTGATTTTTCACAACTCTTGTTGGAAGCCGATTTTGCAAAAAAATTGTTGTATTTCTTGCTTCTTCCCAGAACTTCTTTGATAAGTTCTTCTCATGTAGCACATAACAAGTCATCTCCAATATAACTTATTTCTCCTTTCAACTACTCCATTTTGTTGAGGAGTATAGGGAATAGTTAGCTGATGTTCAATTCCTACTTCCACACAAAAATGATTAAATCCCTCTAATGTAAATTCTTTGCCATTATCAAATTCGAGTGTTTGAATTTTACGGTCACTTTCATTCTCAACACGAGTCTTGAAACTCCAGAAAACTCTTGCTACTTCTGACTTGTGCTTAGAAAGAATATGCAACACATCCTAGTGAAGTCATCGATGAATGTTGTATAGTATCAATTTCCATTAAAGGAGGGTGTGTCACAGCCCCACCGAGGGACGTGACTAGTGCCCGATAGGGACACCTACCCATGCATAGACATGAACATC
>JAPFFP010043746.1:0-12965 GCA_026153255.1 Solanum medicagineum | reverse complement strand
AAAAATAATAAAAATAAATGAATTCTTTTAATTTATAAACTATAAGTTTATTTGGACATATCGTAAATATAATTGTCTGAAGAGTAACAGAATACACGATGAAGGAGAAGAGCAATTGGGAAAGTGAGAGATATTATTCTGTATCTTATTATGTACAGTACAGAGGAGGAGGTATTTATACCTCAATGAATCCCTACACTTCTTATTATGTACCTTCTCACATGTGATCATATCTAACACTAATTACAACTAACTGAACTTAACAATATATATAACTGACTAACTAATTATTCTTATCTAATTGATCTAGCCAGCATCAATACTCCCCCTCAAGCTGGACGTATTGAAGAGATTCAATAGCCCAAGCTTGTGTATTAGGTGATCATGTTGTGTTCGTCCCAACGCCTTAGTGAACAAATCAGCTTGTTGGTCTTTGGTGTTGACGTATATTGTTTTGATGAGTCCATTCTGGATTTTTTCCCTAATGAAATGGCAGTCGATCTCTATGTGTTTTGTACGCTCATGAAACACAGGATTGGCTGCAAGTTGTAATGCAGATTTGTTGTCACAATGAATAATTGCCGGCTCTTGTATCCTGACTCCCAATTCCTTGAGTAAACCAGTAAGCCATACAATTTCAGCTGTCAAAGTTGCTAAACTCCTATACTCCGCTTCGGTTGAGCTCCTGGAAACTGTGTGTTGTTTCTTTGATTTCCAAGAAATCAGGGAATTCCCAAACTTTAGAGCAAATCCAGTGACCGACCTTCTTGTGCTTGCACATGCTGCCCAGTCTGCATCGCAATGGCCCTGTAATTGATGTTGCTGATCAGATCCCATGAACAGTCCTCTTCCAGGTGCTAATTTCACATATCTGATGACTCTTAAGGCTGCTTTCCAGTGTGACACTGTAGGTTTCTGCAGAAATTGACTCAATGACTGCACTGCAAATGCTATGTCTGGTCTGGTGTTTGTGAGATAGAGCAGCTTACCAACCAGTCTTTGGTATTTCGGAACATCTTCAAACAGAGTATCTGGATCTACTTCCACACTAGTCAACTTTTGATTGTACTCTAAAGGTGTCATATTGGGCCTAGCATTACCCAAACCTGCCTCTGCTATTAACTCTAATGCATACTTTCTTTGGTTCATCACAATCCCCTTCTTGGACCTCATAAATTCAATGCCCAAGAAATATTTGAGCTCTCCCAAGTCCTTGATTTTAAAATGCTTATGTAGAACATTTTTTGTTTCTTGTATCAATTCAGTATCATTCCCTGTAATCAACAAATCATCAACGTATACCAAAACTATCACTAATCCACTACCCCTCCTCTTGGTGAACAAGGAGTAATCAAAGTGACTTTGTGAGTAACCTGACTTTAGTAGTGCTTTAGTCAATTTTGCATTCCACTGTCTTGAAGCCTGCTTGAGACCATACAATGATTTTATCAATTTGCAAGCCAGGTTCTTTCCCTTCTCTGCCATATAGAACCCTTTAGGTAGTTCCATATACACCTCTTCAAGTAAGTCTCCTTGTAAAAATGCATTGTACACATCCATTTGAAATATGTCCCACCTATGATCAGCAGCCAGTGCCACTACTGTTCTGACTGTTGTCATTTTAACCACTGGTGAGAATGTTTCTTGATAATCAATTCCCTCTGTCTGATTGTACCCCTTTGCCACTAATCTTGCTTTAAATCTATCAACCTGTCCATCAGCCTTGTATTTTATTTTGAATACCCACTTGCAACCAATAACATGCTTACCTTTTGGGATCTCAACCAGCTTCCAGGTCCCATTATCTTCCAGTGCTTGCACCTCCTGTTGCATAGCATGTATCCATCTGTTGTCCTTGACTGCTTCCTCAAAGGTCCTTGGTTCAACCTCTGTGGAGAACGTGGATAGATAGGCCTTGTATTTAGGTGTGATGTGGTCATAGGAGACAAAATTACTTTGAGAATATGGATGAGACTTGGCTGTCACATAGTCCTTCATCCAGATTGGGGGATGAGGGATTCTGCTAGATTTTCTCACCATGACTTCTGCAGTTACCAAATCAGGTGCACTGTTAGTATCATTATCTTGATCAGTGAGGTCTGTATGATGTTGCAGAACTGGCTCTGCATCAGACAAAATTTCTGCTCCTGGAATTATGGGATCACACCTTAGATTGTTGTCTATTACTGCAGGGATAGGCACAGGCAAAGATCTATCTTCATCACTGGTGTGAAGATCATCTGACAGTAGAACTGGTTGACTGGGAAATAGTGGTTTCTGACCTTCAACTGTCTGTTTGAAAGGAAAAACATTTTCTTGAAATACAACATCTCGGCTAACAGTGAATTTCCTTTGAGACAGATTGTAAAGCAAATACCCTTTCTGAGTTGGTGAGTATCCCATCATCACACATACATCAGCTCTTGGAGAAAATTTATCTTGCTTGATTACCTTGGTTGCATAACACAAGCATCCCATAGTTCTCAAATGAGTGATATCAGCCTTGTGTCCATGAAACTGTTCATAGGCAGATTTCCCTTTCAAAACTGGAGTGGGAAGTCTGTTAATCAAGTATACAGCAGCTAACACACATTCTCCCCAAAATGTGATTGGAATGTTCCCTTGAAATCTGATTGCCCTAGCTACTTCAAGTATATGCCTGTGTTTTCTCTCAACCACCCCATTTTGTTGTGGAGTATGTGGACAACTACTCTCATGAATAATACCAAGGGACCTCAGCAAATCAGAACATTCATTATTAAAAAACTCAGTCCCATTATCAGTCCTTATCTTCCTTACATGCTTATCAAACTGATTTTTAACTAATATCAAAAAAGATTTCATCACTGGAAACACATCAGATTTCATTTTCAGCAAGTATAACCAGCACATTCTTGAATGATCATCAACTATGGTTAGAAAGTACCTGAAGCCATTATGGGTAGCAACCCTGTAAGGTCCCCATACATCCAAATGTATCAAATCAAAAACAGCTGACATTCTAGACATGCTCAAGCTGAATGGTAATCTAGTTTGTTTTGCAATTGGACATATAGAACATTTATTACATTCATCACTATTATTGAAGGTTCTATCTCTGAACAGATTCTGCAACACCTTTAGAGAGGGATGACCCAGCCTATTATGCCACAGCAACTCATCAGTAACTGACTGTTGTGTTAACAACACTGTTTGTTCTCTTCTGTTTCTTCCATCTTCCAATGCAGCAGGAAGGTAGTATAGCCCATCTATCTCCTTACCAATCCCCTTCACCCTTCCATTGAAGAGGTCCTGAATCACAAAGAACTCAGGGAAAAAGTTAACTGAGCAATTCAGTTGCTTTGTTAACTTAGACACTGAAAGCAAATCATGTTTGAATGCAGGAACCACCAACACATTATCTAATGTATCTCCACCAACAATACTGCAACTACCAGTGTGTGAAGCTTGTGCAATCTCACCATTAGGCAAATGTACTATATTACTTGCACAACTAGATGCAAAACAGAGTTTATCTAATGTGCAAGTCATATGGCATGTTGCTCCAGAATCAACTATCCATCCTCCTTTTCCTTTCTTAACCTGTATGTTATCACTATTTACAGACATAGCTGCAGGAGATATAATCATACCTGCCATGTTTCCCACATTTTCTGTACAAGTGTTTGAAACAGAATTTGCTTCTTCCCTTTCCAGCATATGTAAGATCTTATTATACTGTTGTGGAGTGAATGTAAGTTGTGTGGATAAAATTTGACCAGCTTCAATGCCTTTCCCTGTTATTGCAGAACTAGCATGGGCAAAATCATCCTTCAACTCCACATCAGCTGCGGCATGGTTCACTGCATCATGATGCCTGTTATTGTGCATTACTTGACCTGACTTCTTTTTGAATTTCCAATCTGCGGGGTATCCATTCAGTTTGTAACATTCCTCTCTTACATGACCTTGAATTTTGCAGTATTGACAGATTTGATCCCAATTCTTCCTTCTTGACTGAAATTTCTTAGAGAGATTCCCTTTCCCTGCATATAATGCAATCTGTTCTGACATAGTGTTTCCTGAATGAAAGCTTGCAGTCGATCTCTGACTCTCATCTGACACGATCATCGCATAAGCCTTACCAACACTTGGCAGTGGACTCATCATTAAAATTTGACTTCGTGCATGGGCATATACCTCGTTTAATCCCATCAGGAAGGCAAACAGCTTCAAACATGCTAAATGATCAACATAGCTTCTAGATCGATCACATCCACATGAAGGTGGGGGAACAAGTGCATCAAATTCATCCCAAAGCAACCTCAGTCTTGAGAAATAAGTCGAAACTGACATATTACCTTGGCTAATTGTGCAGATCTCCCTATGTAATTGATAGCCTCTAGATCCATCAACCTTGTCAAATCGCTCCTTCAGATCACCCCATACCGTCGCCGCATCTGTTGCGTAAACGATACTGCTGAGAAGTTCCTTTGACACGGTATTCATTATCCAAGCAAGGACAAAAGCATTACATTTTTCCCACTGTTCTTCCATTTCTCCTCTATAATCACTCCTTCTACAGGTTCCAAGCACAAACCCTAGCTTGTTCTTAGCTCGGAGATGAATGAGCATAGATCTACTCCATATTGAGTAGTTCTCCGTCCCTACAAGCTGAACGGTGGTGAGAACGCATCCTGGAGTGTCGGAGTTGTGAAGATAGAGAGGATGATTTTGCTTCCTCTCAATCTGGTGAAGGGTTTCGACTGCTGGATCAACACTACTAGTGGCGTTAGTCCCAGAATCAGCCATCGAAGATGACTAGCAATCGAAGATTTGAATCTCAAATCGGTGCTCTGATACCATGAAGAGTAACAGAATACACGATGAAGGAGAAGAGCAATTGGGAAAGTGAGAGATATTATTCTGTATCTTATTATGTACAGTACAGAGGAGGAGGTATTTATACCTCAATGAATCCCTACACTTCTTATTATGTACCTTCTCACATGTGATCATATCTAACACTAATTACAACTAACTGAACTTAACAATATATATAACTGACTAACTAATTATTCTTATCTAATTGATCTAGCCAGCATCAATATTGTCCAAATTTTTCAAAAGATACTTTTAACTTTGCGCGCATCCTAGCTATTACCCATAAAAGTATTAATATATATTTATAAATATTCCACTTTTGCTCATTTTCTCATCAACCATCAAATATGTAAAAGAGCGTCATGCTAATTTTTTTAATTTAAAAATATGAATTTAACCCAATCCAAATCATTTCCAAACAATCCTCAACCTTTTCATTTCTGTTTTTTTTGACAACTGGCCTATCCATTTCATGGGTATCCCTCTAGATGCCTCATTTATCTTATCGCTTTCATTTTCTTTCTTTTTTATTACCTTCGTTATAAGATCGAATTCATTCGATTTTTAAAAAAATTACTAATTCTTAACTTTTCGAGGAATTCTTTATCAGTGATTGTAAATAACTGATTTTTGCAATCTTTTTAACCTTGGTTTCGCAGGAGCAAGTCAGAAAGTTCGTATTCTTATTCTACCTTCGATAGATCCACAACAAGAAACTACTCAATCGATTTTCAAAAAAACTTTTCAGAATCTCTAGATCTTTCTAGAAACTTCCGTAGTCTATCTTTAGAGAAAAACAGAGCATTAACAATCCGCTTTTTCAGGGGCAAAAATGAGATAAATTTTATACCGTTTATGATAAATGTGGTGCACTTATGACGATTCTAAAAGATTGAATACAACGGACTTTCACCAGAGATTAAGTTATTGGTTAGAAGAATGGGTTTCGAACGGTTCATGATGATGACTAGTGCTTGATATATTTAGATTTTAATATTAATATTAATATTAATTTAGTAATGGTTCTTTGAGGAAGATAGAATATTTAAAAATAAAGTAATTAATTAATAATTAATAAAATAATATGTGACGCCTTTTAATTGGTCTTTCAAAATTGAAATAATAAATATGAGAAGAAAATGGATTAAATTGATATATTTATAAAGATATTTAATATTTCTATAAAGTGATAAACGTTTGTAAAATTAAAATATTTCTTGAAAAAATCAAAATAACTTCCCGCGTGATTTTATGTTTTCCTCTTAATTGAATAGGAATTTTGAATCGAAGTAGAAATGTTTCTTTTACTCAACTTTTTAACGTGCCCACGCGGTAATTTTTTTCTTGACTTCTTTCAATACAACTAGAAGTGCACACGTGTACACACAGTCTTTAAAGTTTCGGCAAATGACCAAATTATCCTTTATGAAGGGAAATAGTTCTGATTTGACAAGTTTCTTGACCAAATGTATAAATCATCATTAGCTTATTTAGAGGTATTTTGTTGTATGACTAATATTTATTAATGTCTTTAATTTTTATTTATGAATATATTTTTTTTAATTTTATAAACTCAAAATTTTTCGAGCATCACACGAATACAAATACTAGTTATCCTTTATAAAGGGAAATAGTTCTGATTTGACAAGTTTTAAAATAGAAATAATCATATAAAATACACTTAAACTTTTTTTTAATTATTATTATTTAGTTATACTTGAGTAGACCAAAAAAGGACGCACAACTTTGAAATCGCTATATTATTTATTTAGATGTTTATAATTTAAAAAAATAAAAATAAATAATAAATATAAGTTTCAATGATGACTAAATAACTAACAAAAGGGGATCTTGCTCAAGTTCTTTTTTTTAATTTAAATTTGAGCAGAGGGGCTCGTTTTATTAACTGAAGAAAATAAAAAACAACTAACAAAATGATATTGCTCAAGTCTCAGTATTATTTTTAAAAAAATTACCTTATGAATCACTTATAATCCATACAGCGTATTGTTTAATCCGAATTAATTTCTAATTATTTTATTTTCGTATGACCTAAGTACCTCACCTAACAATCTTGCCACTAAGGAGTGTTTCTTTTTTTTAAAAAAAAATAAATTACTTTCTTGTTTTTTATATATTTAATTAAGAAAGAAAATAGTGAGTATCTATCGAGCTAGATTCACTAGCATTTAGTGTCTATACCAAATAAAATATCACACAACAAATCTATTATACATATATTTTTATTCAATAATTAAATTTCATTATATACTCTCATCACAATTTATTTAATTTAATAACTTAATAAGTGGGTGTAATCCAAGTCATGACACAATTAAAGTCATCCACCAAAAAATATACTCCTCCCATTTTAAAAAAAATACTTTTTTTGGTTATTTAAAAAAATAATTTATTTTATTCTTTAATAAAAATTTTAATTTTAATTTTTCATATAATATATTTAAAATTATAAAATTTCAGATGTTTTATTGTATTTGAGTTTTTATATAATTTTAATTTAAGATCAAAAAATTAATTTATTTTTATTTTTAAAAATTTTATGTTAAATCAAATTGGATCATTTCCGTTTTAAGCTGAGAGATCAAATGGAAGGCCATTTCAGTAATTGCATAGTGGTGTGCATGCCTTTTAATCGCCATGTCACCCCCCACCTTCACAATTCCTACTTTTTTAGACCTCCTTAAGAAGTCCAACATTTCGCCGTGCAATTTCTCATCTTTATGAAAAATTGAACAATATAAATAAATTAAAAAATTTCATCTCTCTCTTCTCTCGTTGGCGACTGTTGTGATTCTCTGATAAGTTTTCGTGCCTGAAAATCTCAATTATTTGTTGAATTTAGCAGCCATGAATCCCGAATAGTAAGTAGCATCTGCTGTTTTGAATTTGCGACGAGTTTAATTCTTTTACTTTTGATGAATTTCCTTTTAGATCTGTTTTCTGCAAAAGAGTTCGATGTTTTCCTTTTTGTTGTGAACTTCTTTTCTACATATGCTGGTTTTATTGTTTTCTTATTGTTATTTGCTTCTTGGTTGAGTGGATACTCTGGATCGGTGAATTTCGGATCGATTTCAGTTGTCTGCTTTGATCGGTTTTGTTCATTGGAGTTCAGTTGATATGAACTGTTGAATTCTTTGCATTTTATCTTCAGAAATTTAACTAAGTAGTAGAATCGCCGCTACCTTATTGTTTCTGAATACATCCGCTTATTTCAGATCTCTATGATATTCAATTAAGCGCGTTTAACCTTCAATTAAACCAAACTGTGCAGTTTTATTGTTATATCCTTGAAAGTAAGGGAAGCTAACTGCGTCAGCTAATCATCATTTACGTCTCCATAGAGCCTCATCATTTATTTATTAAAAAGAAGTCTCAATAGAGCCGAGGGTCTATTGGAACAGCCTCTCTATCGAGGTACGGGTAAGGTGTGTGTGCACACTCAGCTCCACAGACCTCACTTTGTGGGACTACACTAGTTATGTTGTTATTGCTTAACTAAAATATTCATACCTACCAAACCGCACTGCATCAGGAAGAAGAAACCTAAGAAAATTTATAGAGATGAACC
This sequence comes from Solanum medicagineum, assembly GCA_026153255.1. Classification (NCBI taxonomy): domain Eukaryota; kingdom Viridiplantae; phylum Streptophyta; class Magnoliopsida; order Solanales; family Solanaceae; genus Solanum; species Solanum medicagineum. The sequence continues at coordinate 4,513 of JAPFFP010043746.1, read as the reverse complement.
GATAAAGTAAGGAAGAGGAGTGCTCTTTCACATTGTCATACATTCTCTGATTATTAGTGGATCTTATCTGGTTTAACTATTACACTTAAACCACTTGTAGTGGCGATCTTCCTGTGTGATTATGTTGACTAGTGTCAGATCTCAGTGGTAGTATTTGTCAAAGGCTGGGAATGAGGTTTTTCATTATTTGTTTCATAGTAGTACAAGTCTTTTCCATATAAATAGTGATGTTAAATTTGTGCCTCTGAAAACAACTTTATGGGCATCTTAATTATGGATTTTGATCACATTAGGAATCATGGCATGTCTGCATAGTTATATATTATATTTATCTAGACATATAATTATGGGTGTTGATCATATTAGGAATCATGGCATGTCTGTATAGTTATATATATTTATCTGGACATAGTTGAATTTATATAGCTTATCTGATGTAATCTTCTGTGCAGCGACTATCTTTTCAAGCTATTGCTTATTGGAGATTCTGGAGTCGGAAAATCATGTCTCCTTCTCAGATTTGCTGTAAGTAATTGCATAATTTCGTTACATTGCTTCTCTGTTGAAATGTGATGACATGGCCCTTTTCTTTGCCTCATTAAGTTTCTCTTCTTACTGGTATATTTCTTTTGGGGATTGGAAATGCATTGCTTCATCTTTGATTCACTTTTCTTGTGAAGTTTTTTTTCTCCCCTCTTCTTTTGGTCCTTGGGGTGACAGGCAAGGATAGCATGCTCTGCTTCTGTAATTTGGTGATTTTAACTATGAAAAAATCATTGGCGTAAGTTGTGGGTCATTTCCTGCTGGCTCTGACCCCTTAGTATTTATTTGCGTGTGGGGTTATTTCCTCTTCAATTTTGTTCTCACAGAGGTTCAGCTTGTTTGTGATTGAAGAACCCTTTACTATTTCTTGTCGACTCTGATCTAAATATGGAGTGTTTTTTGAAAATAATTGGCATTCCTTCCTTCAATGAGCAAGACATCCGTACAGAAAGGAATTGCCTCTGAATATTTTTTTATGGCTTGCAAGTTGAGACTACATTAACCTCGGTTCCTGGGGAATGGAATGACTTGAATGTTGCATTTCCTACATTTTAATGTCCTCGTTTTCTGATTTATATATGTTACACTCTTTAGTTTATATTACTTCTAAATTACACAGCAAAAGGTATAACATTCTGGATGGAAGAAAAGTGGCTTTTCCTCATTATTTTTGTTCTTTTTTCTGATTTTCAGGATGATTCATATCTTGAAAGTTACATTAGTACCATTGGAGTGGACTTCGTAAGTGATCCATGCCATTCTGTTCTCTGTCTTCGTAATTATCTTTTGCAGTATATCAGTGACGTTGTATTCTCTTGTAGAAAATCCGCACAGTGGAACAGGATGGGAAAACCATTAAACTTCAAATTGTAAGTATTTGAAATCCGAGTGCCTAGGCAATTTATGTCTCTGTCAAAGGAATTGCAATTAGCTAGCAGGAATGTCTCAAGTCTCCCTGGGTTATTTACCATATATATTTAGAGAGACAGAAATTATGTCAGAACCATTAATCTATGTATATTTTGATTCATTCTCAACTTGTTATAGTTCCTTTAGAGTCTAATCTTCCTTTCTTGTTACATACAGTGGGACACAGCTGGTCAAGAACGTTTTAGGACAATCACCAGCAGTTACTATCGTGGGGCTCATGGCATAATTGTGAGAAACAAATTATTTCTAGTACTTCTTCACCGATTTCTTTTTTTATTTATCAAGGCTGATCTTTTTCTGATGGCATCCTTTTAGGTGGTTTATGATGTGACTGATCAAGAAAGCTTCAACAATGTCAAGCAATGGTTGAATGAAATTGATCGATATGCAAGTGATAATGTAAACAAGCTTCTTGTGGGAAATAAGTGTGACCTCACAGCACAAAAGGTAGTTTCCACGGAGACAGCTCAGGTAAGAAGTCCACTATACCTTCCATTATAGACTCTGTCCCACATTGATCATTTCACGAACTTGGGTGAGGATGCCTCGGTTGATAGGTTTTGTATTATATCTTTGATGGTATGCAAAATATGCAGGCTTTTGCTGATGAAATTGGTATTCCATTCATGGAAACAAGTGCAAAAAGTGCAACCAACGTGGAGCAGGCTTTCATGGCCATGGCTGCTTCAATCAAGAACAGGTATCAGAATTTGTCAAATTACCCATGCTTCATAAGCGATATACATCTGAATCTCTCTGTATGATGACTTATTATGATTCTTTGCTTTTGTAGAATGGCGAGCCAACCCGCAGGAAACAATGCTCGGCCTCCAACTGTGCAGATCCGTGGGCAACCTGTCAACCAAAAGAGTGGTTGCTGCTCCTCTTGAAAGGATGAAGCTATATCTGCACGATGATGCATTTGATGTGGCATGTAAAATTAGTTGCAGTGGTTTGAATGATGTTTAGGTGCTACTTTTATATTTTGTTTCAGCCTTTTGCCAAAACCCCATTCTTTGCAATGTGATTTTGTACAAAAATTAGGAATATTGGTGGAGTTAATATTGTTGCTCTCGTTCATACTTCGAATCTTCAATGCTGCTTCACCTTTAAACATCACCCTTGAACATAATGTTAACTGAGCAAACACTCTTTTATCTCTGAAGTTTGTTACACTATTATATGAATGTTTTCAGCAATTATCAAATGCTTCTGGACTCATAGCAAATCTGGCAAAAAGTTGTATATATTCTGGTGGTGTATCAGAAGCTACACAGCAGGAGATATTGCAGCATACAGGGTTCACAAAAGGATCACTTTCAGATATCTTGGGAGTCCCTCTAAGCTCCAAAAAGTTATCAATAGGGCAATGCCAACCCCTAATAGACAAGATGGTGGGAAGGATCACAGCATGAACTACCAAGTTCTTATCATATGCAGGGAGATTACAGCTGATCAACAGTATCTTGAATTCTATGCAAGATTTTTAGGCTCAAATATTCTTAATGCCTAAGAAATCATGCAAACAGTGGAAATAATGTGCAAAAGATTTCTATGGAATGGAGAGGTACGGGCTAAAGGGAAGGCACTGGTAACATGGGATACACTCTGCTGGCCAAGGGTAGCTGGAGGACTTGACATCACTGATACCCATGTGTGGAATAAGGCAGCCAAACTCAAAACAACTGTGGAATTTGAACAAGAAAAAGGGTAAGCTATGGATTGTCTGGGTGCATACATTCTACATTAAAGGCAAGAAATCATGGGAGGTGATGAGTAATCAAGCATCTTGGATTGCGAGGAAAATAATGAAGGCAGGACATTGGCTTGAGGAAAAGGGATTGCCTATAAAGAGATCATGGATACAGAAGAGTTTAGCATCAAAGTAATGATAAGAAGTTAAAGAGGGAATTTTATCAAATTCCATAGAGAAGATTGACATGTACTAATTAAGGCAGTCTGAAATGGATTTTGTGCTCTACTTGGCTATACAAAGAAGACTATACACCAAAGATAGATTGGGTAAATGGGGAATACTTTCTGATATAAGCTGTACATTCTGCAATGCTGAACCTGATAAATAAGTCATTTAAAGACGATAGAACATGTGAAACTTATCTTTGTACGCGGTACCCAGAGTAAAGAGTCATTGTCATTTGTCAAACCTAAGCAAGCAGTCTTTATTCACTAAACAACTATGGGACTACGATATTTGAGGCCAAGCTGATATAATAAATTCCACCTCTACACTGACAATAGTAGATTATGACAAACAATCAAAGATTAAACGTACTTAGTAAAACATTATAAGAACCAAAATAAGCAACTAAAAGAACTGATTTTGCTTTTAAAACTAAACTTGACACCCAAGGAAGGGAGCTGCTGCCCTACCTCTTCAGTGGATGGTGCTTTAACACTGTTGTTTTCACTGAAACCACCTCTTCCACGATCACGGCTCCTTCCACGGCCACCTGGGGGATAATTACTTTCTCCATTGTCAAGCTTCAGAAACTCATTGATGCTTTTAGTCTGCAAAAAATTAAATTGAAATAACTGTCAACTAAAGTGCACACTATCAGGATCCTAAGGACATATCATACACATGTCAGGCCAATTGCATCTGGCCTTGGGAGAAAAGTTAACCAAGCTTAAGGTGAACCCCGCAGTAAAATACAGGTGCCGTAGACATACCCTAACCCACCCAGGCAAAAGATATTACCTGGAAAATACTAAAACAATGTGTCAAAATAACAGAATTGATCTTCCACAACTTTGGAACTGTAGGGACCGCGCATACCCGCACCCCAACCCTATATTAGTATGATATTGTACGCTTTGGGCCAAGCCCTCACGAATTTATTTTTGGGCATCTCCCAAAAGGCCTCATGGGATTTGGTTCAACCTATTTAAGTTGGTCATTTTGACCTTCCACAAACGATGTGGGAGGGAGGAGTTTGCATTTATATCCCAACAAACCTCCCCTCAAACTCTGACCACACACAATCTCGTGGCCTCCCCTCCAGCGATTATCAATTCAAAT
>JAPFFP010043745.1:0-12965 GCA_026153255.1 Solanum medicagineum | reverse complement strand
AATTCCATATTTAAATCCATAGTGTAATCTCTCATGCATAAATCATTCAAAAGGGAACATGCATACTTATAGCTTCATAAAACCAAAGTAAATCCACATATAACGGTTTAAGTCACATTAAATCATCAAATAAACACTATCCATGCATCAATAGAATTTTCAGGAATCATAATATTCAAATTCCAAATTACATTAAGTAAAAATCCATGTAGGTATTCTTGAAAGTAAATTTTTGAAAAGGGCTTAACTTCATACTTGGATAATCATAGATAATTTCATGAATTCATAACATACTTGATAGTCTATATTCATCATGAAGTCACTTAACTTGTAAAACTTGCAAATAGCTTGAGAATTCTTAACTTGACATTTCATCAAACACTTGGTGGGCACATATGAGGACATGTTCAAATCATGCAAAATCCAAGAGTATAGATCATGAAATAGTGAAATCAATGCATATTAAAATCATGTAAATCAGCCCACCAACATCATGGTAAAACTCCATCATGGGTAACTTGTAAATCATATCAAAACTTCACAATAGTTCATAGGTTTCTTAGCTTGAATCATGTATAGTCTTAATAGACAAAGATCACTTCATAGTATAAGCTAAAAATAAATATTTATGCATAATCAACAATGTTAAGACAAAGCCCCAATGTATTTCATGCTCATATTTCATAATAAGAAATACATCTTGAAATCATGCAATTTTCATAAACAGGAAGATTGGGCTTCATGGGTGAAAATAACCTATGAATGAAAGTCATATACATATTAATCCTACTAGCACCAAGGGATAACACAAGAAATAGAAAATCCTGAACATATTAAATTACCCTACTCAAAACGTCGGTCACAACATGGCCTTATCTAGGGTCAACTAAGTCATAGGAGCAGCAATAGAAGAGAATCTACTCACAATCCTCGACAATAGCCCACTAACCCAAGAGGCTTCTAATATCTGGTGAAGTCAAAGGTCTAGGCTACTCTCTAATCACCTTCGTCTTACTAATGTCCACCTTAATACCATCACCCAACACTACACAACCTAGGAATGCAACCTCTTACCACCAAAATTCACATCTCACCCACTTAGCACCCTACCTTCTTCCTTGAACTCGTAGTACTACCCTCAAATGATTCACATGCGCTATCTCATCAGGGAACGAACCATATTATCATCACCAAAACCACCATAAAGCTATTAGCGTAAGTACTAGAGATCTTACTCATGAGACTTACAGGCATAACCAGTGTGCTAGTTAACCAAAAGACACTACCCCAACTTCAAACATCGAAAAGGGACATTCAAGGCCTCATCCACCACCACCAACAATTCTATTGACAAAACAACTTAGGTTCAACACCTCCAATTATCACAATATGAAAAATGTAACCGCCTTAGAGACCAATTGCACCTTAAGTCAAGAATGGACCTACCTCCCTGGCTACCACTTGACAACCTCCCACTCAAATACGGGTTCATTAGGGATTCAGATCCTAACTCTACAAGTCCCACCATCCATGGAGACACAATATGCACGCAACTATTCCATCCCAAGAACAACATCAATGTCCAGCACATCAAATCCAACAAGCCACAAAGCAAGACCTAAGGCAATACAAACCTGGATCAATACCTAGGAGCTTTCTAGTAACAATATACCTAACCAAGAGAATAGACACCAAAGATCCAGACAACACTTGGGCACATAAGAAGCCCCACTGTCAACCAAAAGAATAGAGAAGAAATAGTGAAACTCGGATCCATCAAAATCAAAACCTTCTACTTACCGACCTTCACCTTCCTCCTTGAAGTGGTATTATCAAATAAAAGAGCAAAGAACATTTGTTAGAGGGGAAAGCCCTATCTCGCTTCTAAAGCATGATATAGACCATGAAGAAGGGAAACATTTTCTAAAACGTCTCAGAGCCTCCTACTCATAGTTGTGGTGCACAACACAACTATGAATAAGACCCTAATCGATGCAGTGTGTTGTACTCCGAGGATCTATCAACCTAGTGTGTATCATACCATCTTTGTCACGGCCCAAGCCTAGGGCCTAGACGTGACCGGCATATGGGGAACCCGAAGGAACCCCAAACAAGCCTCATTGCATATTATTACACATCCTTCTCGGAAACAATTAAATGACAATTGAAGAATGGAAATGAGAGAAAAAAGTGGCTAAGGGAGAACTTTTCATAACATAGAGCCAAGATATAATAGAATCAACTCGTAGCATAAATACATAGCTTTGTCCAAAAACACCTCTACTACATAGATAATGATAGGGGCCAAGACATACAACCGGGCTCACCCCCATAGTATTAAGTATATGATAAAGTAAAGGAAATCTTAATACATAGTGTGAGAGAATAGTCCTTGTCGTCGGAATGGAGGACTCACAAGAGGCTAACTTGAACAATCCATCTAGCCATAAGAAGAACCAATAGGAGCTCCGGTCCCTACACGGTGATATCATGTAGGAAAGAGTATGCGTTAGTACGTTTGGATATACTAAGTATGTGGGATGCAATGCAACAATATATAGTCATCATAATCCAAAATGCATAACGATAGGCAATAGGCATAAATAGTAGTACGACATGTATGATCAATGCATAAATAAAACATGCTTAAGTAAATCATGCTCATATAGAATATCATATGCGAAGATGAGACCAAGCTAGCTTTCTAAGATATGGACCCGTTGGTAGGTTGGTGATGTTGCCACCCCATCACTTAGGTGGAGATAAGTATTAACCCTCATTCTAGGTTGGTGATGTTGCTACCATCACCTAGGTGGAGATAAGTATTAACCCTTATTCTAGGTTGATGACGATGCCACCCCGTCAACCTGGTGGAGATGAGTATTAACCCTCATTCTAGGTTACTTGGGCTCTTGTCCCCCCTGATTGGGCATGGTCTATGAAACACTTTATATAGGATTCATCATAAGCTGTAATGCAACACCTCATGTAGGAATAATCATGTACATAAGCTTATTTCATCATCATAACATCATTCATATCAAATATAATGCTTTGGATTTTCAATTCCTCAAGAAAACATAACTGGACATTTTAGCAAACACTTTGGGGTGTGTAGTTGGGGTAAAAGAGCATTCAATTGGAAGATGCAATCATGCAGGAAAATCAGCGACAAAACCTTTAATTAACACCTTGCAACACCTCCAAGACATTCATATCAAAACCCCTCATCAAATCCAACATTAGATCCAACATTTGAAGCTCCAAACATGCTAAAACAACCATCTTTCATGAACTAAAATCACTGTGTAGTAAATTTCTCAATATACAAGACCCACATGAAAAATCAACTTTAAATTATGCAATATTAAGTAAAAGAGGGTTTAGGCACCATGGATGAAAGGACCCAATGGTTAAACACCACATACCTTAGCTTTGGAGAGGTTCTTGAAGAAGACTTTAATGGAGACTTGAAGCTTGAATGAGGCCCTTGATGAAATCCTTAAGATTGGTCTTGAGTTTGGGACTTGCATTTAGGGTGAAATTTGAGTCTAAGTGTTTGAGAGGATATTGGAAAATGTTGAAGATGATATGAGGGTGAAATAAGGCTAAGTATAGGTAAAAATATATATGGAAATCCTTGGGTAAGACTTGAAAGACTTGAACCGAAATAAAAAAAACAGGGATAATATAACACTGGTCCGCGTCGTGGAGGCGACGCAGATGCTTACTGAAAATCTGCATTTTCTGCACGAACATGTTTTACGAAAATAGGCATATATCCTTCATTAAAACTCGGGATGAGGTTACACGAGTGTGTTTGAAAGTAAATTCAAAGGGCTTTAAGTTAGTAGGTCGTGGGCCGCTCAATTCGTTGTATGCTAGGAGATATATTCCTTCAAAGTTGACCCTCCTAAATGGCATTTATTGTAAATTTTGAATTTTGATACGGTTGCTCTAAAATCGGGTTAGATCCATATCCCACTCAATTTGATCCCCTAAATAAGAATATGTTGTCAAATGTTTGAAATAACACACGAATTTTTAGATATATAAAAATTACGATTTCGGGCACTTACGAGGCACATTTTTTGGCACTTTTTGGGCTCGTTACAAGTACCGTCAAGCAGTATACATGAAAAACCTTCATCAGATCTCAAGATAGATCAAATGTTGATAGCTTAAAAGATACTTAAATAGTCATACTTTTACAAAACCCCAAATAGTTCATAGTCAAATTCATAGTAAGTAAGACCCATAATTAAATCAATTTTCAAATATGAGTTTTATGTTAAAAAGAATCTTGGGAACCATGGGTGAATGGACCCAATGGTTGAAACCCACATACCTTAGCTTTGGAGAATTTCTTGATGAATATTTAAATGGAGAATTGAAGCTTGAGTCAAATCCTTAATATCAGAAATGAGTTTGGAACCCTTAATTTTCAATAAAATATTTGTCTAAGTGCTTGGGAGAGTATTGGGGAATGTTTTATATGATATGAAGGTGAAATATGACTAAGTATAGGTATTTTTATGGACAGGAAGACTTAGGCCTAAGACCCATAAGCCTGGGACCGAATAAGAAAACTGGTAGCAAAATAATGTAGATCCACGTCTGGTCCGCGATGCAGAACCAACACGGAGAACATTCTTACACAGGTCAGCAACGGCTGCGTGTCGCAGAACCAACGCAGATCGATTCTGGAAATCAAATTTTTGGTAAATGGAAATTTTGATATGGTTACTCTAAAATCGGGGTTAGACCTATTTCCCACTCACTTTTGCCCCCCGATCAAGAATATGAGGTTGGATTTTCAATATCACACAGAAATTTTGAGATATATCGAAATTATGATTTCGGGCACTTTCAAGGCACATTTTTGGGCACTTTTTGGGGTCATTTCACCAAGTCTCTGGAAGATGCTACTACTGACTGGGATCAGCATTGTCGACTAATGCCGAGACTTGAATCATGAAGCGTATACAAAATTTAGGGATGAGTACGAGAAATATGGTACCTGGTAGGCATCATAGGTTGACTAAGTAGAGATAGTAAATAAAGCAGGAAACACAAGAATAAAAAGCCAAAACAATGATATAGAGTAGAACAGAAGATAAATGAGTCGCATGCCATAAGATAGGCAGGTATGTGATGCCGCTCAACTTTGTTACTCAAAGGATGTAGGGGAGGTCAACATCAACATATTACCCAACTTGAGAGGTCGGGTTCGAATCCCACAGGGAACAATGTGTCAACAATGAGTAGAGCAAGTACCTAAGGCTACTAGATTTTGACTTGATAGATAGGTACCAAGCAAGAATTCTTACTAAATTAGGGGGAAACTATGCTAACAATTACTCCTAAAAAAATAGGTAAGGATTGATCAAGCAAAGGAGCAAGGATAGGGGATATGGGAATCAATCAAAACTCAATCAATCCATCACATGTAGCATCAAATAAACCCTATGGGTAGGATAGGTTGCTTGTAATCACCCTGGCTAGTAGGCTAAGGAAGTGATGTTTCGCAAAAGCCAACTATAGCTTCTTATGCGAGCCACTCAAAGACACGTCTGGCTTAAGCACCTCAAAGCACAATTCCAAAGACCTTAGCCGTTAAGTCCCTTTATTTTTGAGGCCGTTAACTCATAAACCCATGACTATCACGTAATCTTCCCTCTCAGCTACACCCGCTAAAGCAATAATTGAAGAATTAAGCTAGATCAAGTAGCTACCCAAAATCTAATTCATACAAGATATGCAAGAACCCACAAATCAATTTAAGCAATTTGGGAGAAACCCTCTTGATTTTTTAAGTAAATCATCAACTAAGCATGAAAGAAAGAGAAAAATCAAGACCCATACATAAATTAGCATCCAAGCTTCAACTGAATCTTCAACTTTAGCATTCAAGAACAAGGAAAGAAAGAGTGAGTGCAAGATAATACAAGTGAAGCCCACACTTTTCAACTCACTTAAGAATTTGTAGAAAACTTGCTCTAATTCCTCACCCTAAAGTAAAATCTACAATATGGTGTGTTTTTCTTCCTCAAAGATGATGGGATGTTCTTCTCTTTGAATCTGGTGTCAATGTATTCTAATATGTTAAAGAATGAGGGTTAGGAGTACGTGTATATTGTGATTTTGGGGAAAGAATGGTGACTATCTAGAATTGCCTTGATGCTGGTCGTTGCAACATTCTAGGATCGCGCTCAGCATTCCATGATCGCAAAAGTTATGTCTCCTTATGCTTCGCCTTCACACAGGTCTAGCGCGTTTGTGCTTCTCTGCATATCATATCAAAAACATCTTTTTCAATTCAAAGCACATTTTCTAGGGATGACCAAGTGACAACACAAATTCTCAAGGAGTTATTCAAACTCCTAGTTAACTAGCAAGTTTGACTTGACTCAAAATTAGAGAAACATCCATATCACCAATCCATATCAATTTGCATATCCTCACAAAAAGAAAGAAAGTCCCCAAAACAGACACAAGTATATACAATGAATAAGGGACAAGGACTCATACACTCACACGTAACAATAGACATCCTGCACACACAAATACAACACCATAGGCTTGCCTTTATTTTCAATCAAATTTTGCTCAAGTTCATTTAGTTGGAAATCTCAAAGGGATTTTTAGGCTATAATGTTGGCTAAGGGGTAGGGTTGGATACAATTTGTACAGTAGTGACTAACCCTTCTTATGTCCCACATACAACATTCATTCTTTTTGAACTTTTCTACTTTTCTTTTACACATCACACACCAATGCGTATTTAACCGTTCTTTTTCATTTAAGTTCCCCACTTGCAACCATTTTTCAACATTTTGGAGGACCCTTTTCACTTAAGCACTTTTTGTTAATTTTCATTTCATTTTGAAAGCACTCTTTTTCTATTCTTTTTATTTCTCCATTAATTTTTCTTTTTCCTTTTCTTGTCACAAGCCTCCAGGTGGTAGATACGCTTCCCCCTTTTTTCCCTCCTACATCACCCCCAAACTTAGGCTTAAAGCCTCAATTGTCACAATCTTGCAAAACTCAAGGAGGAATAAGGGTTCAAAAGAGGGATATCTTCTCAAAAAGGTTCAATCTTTGTAATTAAGGTTGTCAATTGAAAGGATTAGGCCCGAAAGGGACACAAGGGATAAAATCAATGCATTTGGTGACTATTTAGGCTAAGTGGACTCAATTCAAAGCAAAGAATGCCTAAGATCATTTTCACAACCAAAGTCTATCAAGACCAACATTTCAAGACCACCAAGGCAAGTTATAGGTGAGATAAGTACGCACAAGGAACAAAACAAAAACTCACAACACACATGACATGCAAATTATACAAGAAGGGATCAATATAACTCTAAAGTAAGGTACAAGGGACTCATGTTTTCAAATATATCCATCTAGCAAGTAATATTCACCAAAAGTGTCAAGGTATTATCTCAAAATCATCCCAAAACCACTTAACTTTGAAAAATCTAAGGGGTACATCTTTTTCACAATCCACAATACTTAACTAAAGATGCTAGTACCAAACATGTCACAATCCTAATGTATAGCTCAAACAAGAGTCAATGGCTACTCAGGCTTCACAAAAGAGTTTATTCTACACATACACTCACACACCTAATCGATGATTTTCCCTTAAGAATTTCATCACTCAATCCATCATAGGGAATCGACAATTGTACACATCATTAAAAAAGAAAAATAAGAAGCTACCAAATCTACTAAAATAGCTAAAACAAAACATAATGTCTACAAGCTCAATAAGGGTATACCATAATCAAATAAATCAAGCCCTACAAGGGCACATCATCAATACAAAACAAGTAAGTGTCTACAAATGCCAATAAATCCAGAGTATACAAAATGGAAACAAGAGTCATAATCAAGTCATAAGAGCACCCCCAACTAAATATGATGTTGTGTCCTCACGGCACAACCACAAAATAGAAGAGAATATGAGGGACTCCCTGAAATGATCACTTGGTACTCCAACCCGAAGTGATGGTCAACTCATCATTAGGATCTAAAGAACTGGACCCACATAGCTGCCACTACTTGCCTATCATCTTGTTCAGGAATCTGCTCTTCTTCTTCTCATGCTCCATGAACTTCTTTTGTTTTCGCCCTATCTTTCCCTGCCTTCGTCTTATATGCTCTAAACGGTCACTCATAGCCATCTGAAAGGCTGCAACTGATGCAAATGTAGGCTAATCATCTTTTGTAGCTCTTAGAGGTCTTGTAAGAAGGCTTGCAACTAGCTGCCTAATCAACTCATTCATCTCGTGAATCTGGAAGGACAAGTATCTTATAGTGGGAGGATTGAACTGAAGTTGCCCTAAAGAAATTAAAGGACCTGCAGCTCCTGAAGTAGACCCCTCCCACCTCTAATCCTAGCTCTATGAACTGCCCAAAAGACGGATCTAGAACATCAATCTACCTCTTCTTTTGTCCTTCTGGACCACCTCTCTTCTTTAACAGATAGATATTTTTGCCTAGTTTCTTCTCCTTGTCAGTGGGTACAACAGATACCCCCATATCGTAACATAATCTAAAAATCAATGACGGGTACACTAAGCTCTTGGCTCTCCATTGGGCCACCTCTATAATCTGATCCCCTATAATCTTTCCCACATTAACCTGAAGACCGTCCAAAATAACTGCTATGACAAGTGCTCGGTCCAAAGTCACCTTCGCAATGAATAACAATCACGAGATTCAGATTTCACAGGGGAATTTAATCGAACATGTGGGGGGCACATGTTGCAGAAATATTCCAACAAAATAACACCCCCCTTTTAACCCCAACAGCACGTAAGCACTCCCCAAATGACACTCAACAATTTATAACCATAATTCAAGTAATATTTGACTAAATTAAGAAAAAATTTTGGTCCCCTAGACACCCAGACATGGGACACCACACTCGCATATATCTATCCCAAAGAATATAAGAAATGGAGAAACTCACAATGGTAAGATAGCAACACGATGGGGAAATTTTCACTTATCTCTTACCACTGTCAAGCCATTTTCATGGCAGTGCACAACTTTATTTGATGTAGAAAAATGGAGAAAGGTTAGGAGTCACATAACTTAGAGTAGAGAACCCAAAGAAGATGGAGAAGAGGATAGCGTTAAGAGATTTCACTATTGTTCTCCTTTTCTGTGATTAAGAGACAAAGTCACAAGCAACTTGTCTTTTCATTTAGCTGCATCCATCAGTCCTTTGCCTTCGTAGACCTGTAGGCACGATCGTTCCTCATCGCATTTGTGCATTCTACGATCGCGGTCATTTGATCGCCTTCACAGACGTCAACGGGGTACCAGACTTGGGCTACTTTTCTACAACTTTGGGTGATCCCAAGCCCGTTTGGGTGGTCTGCCCTTGTGCAATTGATGATCCTGGCTCCCAAATTGTTGTCAAAATGGCCTATTTTTATCCTTATGCCATTTTTGTTTGTTTTCCACCCATTTCTCCAACTCCAATTATCTTGGCACTTCAAAATTTGTGAAATGCCACTACAAAAGACCATTTGCATTTTCACTTTGAGGCAATGAATCTCTTCCCAAATTTCAAGATGATTTGCCATTTGAGCTCATGAGGAAGATGATGACAGACCATCTAACATTTTCCACCAGTATCTCCACTTTGAGGACCTGAATTGTCAACCCAACTTGTCATCAACTTTCCTATTAGGTTCCTTGGATAGACATGAGAGTGTCAAGAGGTCTTATTCAAATTGAGCTTCATACCTTATGGCCTCCAAGTAGGCAACACTCCAAACTTTAAATGAACCAAAGTTGCCATTTAAAATTTCCATGGCTTGCTCGTGCATTTTATTATCATTTCCTAAGTTTTTGCCTCTTGGATGATAATTGGGCTTGAAGAAATGCACAGGCCCCATACCTCTTACATATCAAGCTTCATTCCTTCTTTTTGGGGCTCCAACTCATAGTTGTCCACCTTTATGCTAGGGGCCTTACTCACTTTATTGTGTAGTTTGAAGTTGACTCCAAAACATCAATTTCCATTCTAATCAGTCCAGCTCATAACCTCTGGCAACAAGCAAACTCTTGAGATTATCCCTCGGGTTGAGCAATTGGTGTTGTTGGGCTACTTCTTTGGCAAGTCTAAGATTCAAGTCAATGAGCCAATCTTTACTCCTAACACTCTCAGCTCTATTCATGTCACAACCCAAGCCTAGGGCCTAGACATGGCTATCGAATGGGGATCCCGAAGGAACCCCAAACAAGTCTCATATCATATCATTACACATCCTTGGTCGCGGAAGCAACAAAACTGACAATAAGAGATAACCATAATCAATGGGAATTGGGACTAAGGGTAAACTTCCATATAATAAACATAAAGAACAAGAGAGTCAATGCTCATAGCATAGATACATAATATGTCCAACAACACCTCTACTACATGTATAAGAGCGGGGGCCAAGACAAGCAACCAGGCTCACCCTCATAGTTAATGTATACATAAAAGAAAGATAGGTTAGGACATAACATGAGATCATAAGCAATGTTCCCAGATGGAGGACTCACCAAAAAGATTGAGTGAAACTGTACTAGCCACGTGGGTGGAGATGCTCAAGCGGGGCTTCGGTTCCTACATGATGATATCATGTAGGCATAGTGTATGCATTAATACATTGGAATGTACTAAGTATGTGGGATGCAATGTGATAAGAGATAGGCAACATAATCAAAATGCACAATCATAGCAAGAGATAGTATATTAGAAACATGACATGTATGAACAATGCTTGTAGTAACTATGCTCGAAAAATAATCATACTTGCATAACTTGCTAACACAATAAGATGCCATGATTATTTCATCCAAATACCATATAGTAGAGAGTGATAGTTATAACATGAGTCATAACCCCTTCTAGTAGGTAATGGGTATTACATGAGGGTAAAGAGATAGCATAGTTCATAATCTCCTACATGTAAAAAAAAGATAGTGAATAGCACATGAGGGTAGAAGGTAGCATCGGTCATAACCACTACATGTGTGCATATGAGGGTGAGTCATACCACATAGTTCATAAACCCTTCATATGAATATATTGCATAACCCCAAATCGTACACGTGGATAAGGACTACATCATATTCATAACCCCTACATGTAGAAATGACTAAGTGAATAGCATATGAGGGTAAGGGTCGTATAAGTCATAGCCCCTACATATGTATGTATTGCATAACCTCAAACCATACACGAGGGTAAGGAGTAAAACATAGTTCATAACCCCTACGTGTGGACATGAGTAAATGAGTAGCATTGATTCATACATGAGGGTAAGGTGTTCAACATATTTCATAAACCCTACATGTAGTAATTGTCCTTGCACTACAGGGTAACACATATAGCATAGTTCATAATCCCCTTCTAGGAGGCTTCACAATCGACAAGAGCATAAACCTTAGCATAACAACCCAATAGCTAATCAAAAATTCCCAAGAATATAACAACATGAGAGCCCAACTATTCATTTGCAATACCATAGGAGCTTTACATGATTAAATACACCTATATACACTCCTTTCATCATCATTTCATCGTCATATAGTCATTCAGCTTATAAGACATGCATTGGACCATCAATTCCTCAAGAACCATAAACCAGACAATTTATCAAGCACTTAGAGGGTGTGTAGTGCTAGTGTAAAACCATGCAATTCAAGAGTATTATCATGCTAGAAAATCCAATGTAAAACTATCAATAGATACTTGGTAACACCCTCAAGAAATAAACATCAAAACCCTTCATAAAAACTCACATTATATCTTAGATTCATAGCCCCAAACATAGTAAAATAGTCACCATTTCATAAACCCCAACATAGTGTGCAGTGAATTTCATAGTAAACAAGACCCATGAGTAAACCAACTTTAAATCTTGCAATTTTTAAGAAAAAGGAAGCTTGGGCATCATGGGTGAAAGGAACCTATGAAAGAAACCCACTTAACTTGGCTTTGCAGATGAACTCGATGAAGATTGGAGATGGAGACTTGAAGCTTGAGTGCAATCTATAAGATCCGGAAAGGGTTTTGAGACTTGAGTTTAGGAGAGAAATATAAGACTAAGTGTTTGAATGAGTATTAGGGAATGTTTAGAATGATATGTGGGTGAAGAATGACTAAGTATATGTACTTTCACGTGTGGGAAGGCTTAGGCCCAAGAGTTAAAAGTTTTGGACCGAGACTAAAAATTGGCACCAAATAATACACTGGCACGTCGCGCCAGTGACACGTAGTAAATATTGGAAATCGAGACTTTGAAATTTGAAATTGTGAATTATTCACTCTAAAATTGGGGTTAGACCCTTTTGCCCCTAAATTTGACTCCCTGAACAAGAATATGAAGTTGTATTTTCGATATCACGCTTGGATTTTGAGATATATTAAAATTACGATTCTGGGCACTTTCGACGCACATTTTTGGGCACTTTTTGGGGTCGTTACAATATCTCACCCTTGGGAACATTCGTCCTCTAATATCAATGGAACATATATGTGAAGAGTAATAATGAACAAATAAACCCCAAGAAGAATGAAACAATACATTGAAAACACCATTTTTGAAATCTCAGCATAAGCGCCAAAAATCGTCATGAGCTTGTTAACATAAACATAGATGCATACAATTGACATAGGGGCTGAAACATAAGGCTTTGAATCATGAAAGGACTTGACATGTCATTATAAGACTGAAGAAAAATGAAAAAGATACAGATATTGCTTCTCCATGCCCGCTTCTCAGGAGACACTTTCGACTAGACAAACTTTGCAAAGATCCTTAATGAACACCACATCCTTATCCATCAACTTCTTCCACCCTTCTATCCAATGCCTCCACGGGGACCTCTTCCTAAGTCAACTTATCCTCCACAACACCCACAACCTAAAGGATTTCTATAGACTAGAG
>JAPFFP010043744.1:0-59176 GCA_026153255.1 Solanum medicagineum | reverse complement strand
TGTCAGCATTGCCTTGCTCATCAGACTGGGAAAGACTACCAATACAAGCCTTAGTTTGTACAACTTATGATACAACTCTTGTTTGAGGTGTCCTAGCCTCTGGGTGTGGACAAACATTAGCAACCTCCAATGACCTACTCAGTTGGGTCTGCTCGTCATCTGAACGCTCCTCATCTATAGGCTCATCACAATGAGCTTCTTTTTAAATGCCTCAATCTTTTAGCCTTTTCCATTTGAGGCCATAACACTTGAATAAACACAAATAAACTATTATAAGCCCCAACAATGAACAAGCGAAAAACAAAAAAAAATGAATTGGATCAGTTGCAGACTGGTAATACGAGAACCAGGTATAAGTCATAGCTAGCTCTGTGATTTATAAAATGGTTCTGTAAGACAAAAGTGCAAAACAATATTGAACACTGGAAGGTTGTATGATACCCAGTGATGACTTGTAACTTGGATTATGGATTGTAAATAGGTTTCGTATAATGTTCCAGGGAGCGAAATTGAAACAGGCAAGAGTCTACGCGACCCATCTACGACTGGTAGAAGGTCCCGTATGATGACTATTTAGGAAATCAAATCACTGGAACTTCTCACGAGGGGCAATTATGACTCGTAGACTAATCTACAAGTCGTAAGAGACTCTTGTGAACAAGAATTTCAAGGTACCTGATGTACCAAAATTCATTACACGGACCCTACGAACAGTTCAATTACTATCTTACTAGCATCGAAGCAAGCATATGAACACTCTATTTTAAGCACAAAATAACCCATACCCCAAACATATTTCAACAAATTTACCCCATCAAAAAGGATTTAGCAATCAATCCCAATCATTTCATTATTCCCCAGATTCATTCAAACATGAACCTATATGACCACTCACCAAGTCACCAACAACAGTCACTTGGGCACAACAAGAATTAATCACCCTATGATTCTAACTGAGTCAATATAGCCCAAACATAATCACACTCCTGTGCAACTACAAATAAATTTACATTCATGAACAAATTGCAACCATTCAATCAAACAAGAAATATGATATCATGGGCACTCAAACAATATCAAAGCTATAACACTTAGCTCCAGGAATAAACAATTGATTCAATTTAGGGTAACCCTAATCTCTTATTCACACATCTGATGTACACACATTTGGTGTTCAAAATCAAGCCTATCATAATCATCACCATCAAACACTAACAAGGCAAGTGAAAGGATCAATATTTAAGCAAAAACATACCACAAGAGATGATAGACTTGAATAAGAAGAATAGAGAATGAGTAGCCAAAAACCCTAGGTGTGGCTGAAATTTCTTACTGGAAAATACCCCTTGATGATGATCACACTCAAACAGTGCCTCTCACTATGAGGATGACGCGATCATTGTCAAATATAAAACCTAACCATAAATTAGGGTCAAATTCCAAGGGAATATGAGGCTTTACCATATTGATTCACCACCAAGTAATTCAAGCATCAAATAACTCTATTCTTATGAAAGGGGGAGGGTTCAATGCTTTGTAGTAAAATAAAACTATACTAATAAAATGTAGAGACAACCAAATTGGAGAGCAACTTGGGTAATTGTGTTTCCCATGATTCTCTAACCCAAAAACCCCAAATAACACAACCTCAATTAGGACATTGCATGCAGTACAGTAACTTAAGTCCTTCAAACCCTTGGGCAAAGACAAAGGTCAAATTTCACTGTGGCGCTTGGCCGGCTACCATAGTGTGCCAAACCAACCATTACCTATTGTCCAATCAACTGCTCCTTGGCTGAGTTTAGTTGATTAGACAAGAACATATTTATTGAATTCTGTCACACATTTCCTTTTCCTATTCATCACTACCTTGATCGGGATCGTGACACTAGGCGGGGTTTAATGTTGGCCACCATTAAATAACAAGAAAAATGAAGGAAAATGGATAATACATGAAAATATCCAACTCAAGAAGTGCAAATAATATGGGTTATTAAGCTAGCTACTTATGGTACCCACAACCCCAAGTTGTGGGTTTAGCCACTCATGGCTTGGGTACACAAATCAACAATGAAATTAGAAGACATGGAAGATTGATTACCCAAAATAATTGAAGAACAATGATACCCTCTGTGAAATTAGAATCATAAGCTTGAATGATGAAATTAATTCACATGTGAATCTAAATCCCTAAATTTGAGTCTGAAGTAAAATCCTAAAAATTCTCTCTAAAACCCTATGAAATAAACAACGTTCTAAGAATAATGAAATTTCTCTCCAAAAATTGATCCTAAAACCCTAGCTTATACTATTTACCTAAAAGTTCCTTAAAATAAATAGAAAATCTTGTTTGCTTCTACTACGGCTCGTAGGGTGACCTACGAACCGTAACTGGGCTTTAATTGTCAAGACTTGGAATTTGGACTTCACTGCTATGATCCACCTCGATGAGTCATATTCTGATCCACAACTCATACAGCCTTCTCGTAGTTCATCCTTGCATTTTTTGGTCCAATTTTAATCAATAGTGTTGAATTCTACAAAGCCCTCTTTTACGAGTCGTAGAGAGGACAACAACTCGTACCTTGAGGTCTTATGGCTGAACTTCACATTTTCAGAATATGATTTTGGAAACTGTTAATTTCTACGATCATCCCCTAAGACTTGTAGCTTGGGCGATGACTTGTAGTGGGTCCCGCAGATCCTCAAAATCAACAAATGCTGCAACTTTTCCCAAAATCAAGCTAACCTGTATTTTCTACAAATATAAACACAAAAACACATAAAAACCATAAAAAGTCACATTAAGGACACACAAAATCTCATGTTTTAGGCATCAAATGTGTTATATTTTTGTAGCACATCAACACCCTCAACTTAGAATTGTTGCTTGTTCTCAAGTGACAACTCAATCTAGATAGATAACAAGCAATACATAGCAATCAACCTATTGGCACATACCATACTCAATTTTATCTTAAAAAACCATAATAACTTTTTCAAGACATGATCATGTAGCTAGCAAACCAAACACAACATGATGATACATTTGACAATCCAACTATGAAAAGTTCATAAGTATCAAAAATCCACATTCTCTGAACAAGTCGAAGGCTAACTTTGCAATGAAATTCCCTCACAGAAAAGAAGTCCTTTTTTCATACTCAAAATTCTTTCAAATTTTACTTATGGGACCATGCAAGCATAGTCACTCTTACAGATGAGATTCATGCATGATAACCAATACAATAGTCTTACCCATATACTCACAATCCAGACTGTTGACTAATTGGATAAAGATCACTTCAGGACTTCATAGGCTTGTAATTTAGGCTTATTGGGCTTTAATGTGTCATTTTGGGCATTTATTGATTAAGGGCCAACAACCTTGAACTACGCTTTCCAACACTTTCACCTTAACAACTCAACCATTCTCAACTTGTTCTCCTTTATTCTTCATTTTCAATCTTTTCTAGGTATTTTCTTGTCATTTTTTAGTTTGGGCCTTTTTTACAACTCATTTTGGTTTATCACTCATTCTAAGGCATCTTTTTATCTTTTTCTCTTATCCAATACATGAATTTCTACTATTTCTTTAATTCCCGACTCACCACCTCATTTTTGCTATTATACCATAACATAGGCCACCCTCAACTTAGGCTTTTAGCCTGATTTGAAGTACACAATATCCAATCCCCAAACCAGGGTCATTTTAGTAGCCACCCTCAACTTACACTTTTTGCCTCAATTAAGGTTCACAATGTTCAAGGATAGCCCCGCAGTTGATATTGACATTGGTCCCACTACACCTGCACCTCTACCAGAGCCTTCCACATCACAGATTCCTCCCACAGGCATGATATCCGCTATTGCCTTTCAGGTGATGGTTCGGAGATTATCACGGGCTAAGGCTCAATTAGCACAACTTATGAATCAGATTCTGAACTAGAGAGAATCATCTTAAGTGAACTCCCTTCGAACCCATTACCCTGTCCCACCTCATCAGACTGGAAGGAACCAACGTCTTGAGCTTGGGTCTGGGCAACTTGTGTAGTAGCTGCCCTAGTCTAAGGTACCTAAGCCTTGGGGTCAATACGAAAGTCATGGATCTCATTCGATCCACCTAACTATTTATTTTCAGACTCCTCGTCCACAAGTTTTGTGTTCATAGCCCTTTTTCTATACATTTAGTTTTTTGGGCCATATTAGCTGAAATAGCAGAAACAAAACAATGACAGGTTCTAAACCATTCAACAAAGTACAACAAAAACAAAAGAAAAACACAGAAAAATCAACACTGCATCAGTTTCAGGTGGCAAGCACGAGACCCTGGAATGACTCGTAGTGGAGACTACGAGCCGTATTATGGCCTTGTAGTCCACAGGTGCATTTTAATTTTAAAACTGAAACTAGGTACGAGACATAGTTAAGACTCATAACCTTGACTACGGGTCATAGACAGGTCTCATACAAGGTTTCAGTTTGCAAAATTTAGCAAAACTTTGGTCGATGATACCCCACTATGGTTCCTAGAGGGGACTGCAACCCGTAGGTGGGTCTTGTATGCTAACTGTTCAAGGTCCTGATGTCACTGTTATTCCCTACAAGCGGCAGTTACGACTCGAGACCCTTCTACGAGTCATAGGAGACTCCCGTACATTAAGTAACTATCATTTCACTATACGAACTTCAAACACCATCAAAACATAAATAAAATAGCATCAAAGAAAGTGCATTTCATCCCTAAATAAAGCACAAATTACCCAATACCCGTAACAAGATTGCACTACTAATTTATCCCATCAATCACAATTTCAATAGTTAGAGCACATTATAATGCAATTTTCCTCAACTCATTCATGCATATTAGTCACGTAACTTTCCCCAAATTATTCATTCTTTAATCAACTGCACACATAAATATTTAGTGAATTACTTCACAAATGATTCAAGAATTAATCCACCCAATCAACTACAACAACATTACCCTAATCACAACCTTGTCATGCTACCAAGATTTTGAAAATCAATACACAAATGAAAACCAATACTGTTCCATTGATCATCAATATCTAGCCTAGCATGATCATCCAACTAAAACAACAAGGGTAAATCCCTCAACCAGGGTAAAGCTCAATGAATTATATTCAATAACATTCCCAGCTCCTTCTTAAAATCATCATACACATTATCAATAGTTTTGGCAGCAACTTCAACCACATAATCATTTAATAAATTCAAATAAAAGCATATTTAGAGCAGTAAAATTAACCAAGAACATACCGTCGAAGATGATGCACTACACTGAGCAAAACAAGAAGAAAAAGGGAAGCATAAACTCTAGCCGGAGTAGACTTGCCGGAACAGTGATGGGCCTGCCAGAAAATGATTAGAAAATGCTTGGGGGGAAAGATTAGGGATAGGAAGGTGTGATTAGGGTTGCAATTGTGGTCAAAATGATTTTGACCCCTTTTGAAAGGTTACCGGGCTGAGTTTAAAAATCTGTTGAGTCGGGTCTACGAAACCTCGACTACGAGTCATAGGTCAAGCTACGGCCCATAGGTCCTGGTTTAAGAGGCCACTCAACTCGCAGTATGGTCTACCAGTTGTAAAGTTAGCTCGTAGTATGAGTGGCAACTTCAAGTAATCACTGCTACACTCTATGAGGCATGACTATGAGTCATAGTGTGCACTATGGCTAGTAGCCTGGTCATAGAGGCTGCTTCAAATGCCATTCTTGCACTTTTGTTCACTTTGTTCAAAACTTGCACAAATTTTCTCAAAGTGTACCATTATACCAACTTACAACCAACTAATTGTCTAAAACAAACTTCAAAACACAATTAAAATGCTACCTGAAAATCCACAAGTAACCAATAAAATAAAAAACAAACAAAAACATTAAAAACTTCTTGGGGTGCCTCCCAAGTAGCCCCTTGTTTAACGTCATGGCACGACTTAATCGTCTGGAGTACTCAGAATTCCTCAAAACATGACTAGCCCTTATCAACAAATCTTTTGGGAAAACATAGGTCCAACACTTAGAAAAATCTGGGCGAACTAGGAAAAGACAGTGCAGAAATAATGCCTCTCCGCATCGCGAAGAGGTCGCGGATGTAAATTGGAAATTGCACCAACAGAAATTTCATAATTCGATTCCTTTTCTTTAAATTTGAGGTTAGATCCTTGTCACCCTAATTTGGAACCCCTGAACAAGAATATGAAGTCAGATTTTCAAAATTCCGAACAAAGTTTTAGATATACGGAAAACAAGATTCCAGGCACTTTCGAGGCACCTTTTTGGAAATTTTTTGGGGTCATTTTAATATCTCCCCCTTGGGAACATTCGTCCTGGAATGTACAAGAGACGTAAAAGACAAGAATAATCATGAGCAAATTAGTCCCAACATGAATGGAACATTACATTTAAAACATCACTTTCTAAATCTCGTTATTTGTGTGAAATCATCATAATTGCCAACTTAAACATGAATGCACATGAATGAAATAGGGGCTGAAATATAAGACTTGATAGCACATAGGGGACTTAAAATTAGTACTTTAGTCTTGATGTGGAGAGGATGAGATAAGAGTACTAATTTTGCATGTCCGCTTCGACCTCCCAAGTGGCACTTTCGACTTGTTGGTTCCTCCAAAGGACCTTAACAGATACCACCTCTTTGTTCGTTAATCTCTTTACTTGCCTATCCAAGATCTGACCCAGAACCTCCTCATAAGTCAAGTTATCCTCAACAACACCGACAACATTCGAGAGGCACAATGGTATTAGGATCACCAACACACTTTTTCAACATAGAAACATGGAATACTAGATGAACCAAATTCATTTCGCTAGGCAAGTTCAACTCATAGGCTACCTTGCCAACCCTCTTTATTACCTCGTAAGGAACAACATACCTTGAACACAACTTCCCCTTCTTATAAAAACAGACCACACCTTTCATTGGAGAAACTTTCAAATAAACCCAAACTCCCACTTGGAATTTTAGGTCTCTTCTCCTTATATCGGCATAGGATTTTTGACGATTTTGGGTTGTCCTCAACCTTTCCCTAATCATCTTAACCTTCTCAAGAGCATCCATAGCTAGATTCGGCCCCAATAAGGCCACCTATCCAACCTCAAACTAACGCACCGGTGATCTACAACGTCTCCCACAAAGAGCTTCAAAAGGAGCCATACTGATGCTAAAGTGATAGCTATTGTTGTAGGCAAATTCAATCAACGGAAGATGGTCATCCCAACTACCTTTAAGTTCCAAGACACAAACCCTAAGCATTTCTTCAAGTGCTTGAATTGTCCTCTCGGCTTGGCCATCCATTTGAGGGTGGAAGGTTATACTACGGTGAACTTTGGTTCCAATACCCCTTTGAAAAGATCTCCAAAAGTGTTAAGTAAATTGTGCACCACGATCCGATATAATGGCTAGGGGAACCCCATCCAACCTCATCGACTCATGGATGTATAACGTTGCATACTATTTAGCCCCATATGAAGTCTTGACCGGTAGAAAGTGAGACGATTTCATCATCCTATCAACCACAACCCATATGGAATCGAAACCTTCTCTAGTCTTGGGCAACCCAACCATGAAATCCATATTAATCACCTCCCACTTTCAAGTGGTAAGCTCTATGTCTTTGGTTAGGCCACACGACCTTTGATGCTCGACTTTGCCTTGTTGGCAACTATGGTAACCGGAAACAAATTTAGCAATATTTCTCTTCATGCCTCCCCATTAATACACATCCCTCAAGTCTCTATACATTTTGGAAGAATTTGGGTGAAAACCTCTATCTTAATTTCTTTCACCAAGGCCTTCAACTCAAGCAAGGAGGAGTTTACATCTCGTTTTGCCATCACCTCATCAACCAAAGAAGATTTAGAACCATCAACAACAACAATACCATCACCCATATCTTCTAACCTCACCCCTAGTCTAGCCAATTTATGCACCTCCCTAGACATCTCTATATCACTACCATCCATATGAGCTAGGCTACACATAAACACCGGACTCAAAGCATCTGCCACAACAATTGCCTTACCTAGATGGTAGCACACTCATGTCATAGTCCTTAAGGAGTTCTAACCACTTTCTTTGTCTCAAGTTGAGATCTTCTTGAGTGAAGACACATTGAAGGCTCTTATGATCAGTGAAGACATGAACATGCACCCCATACAAATAATGACACCAAATCTTTAATGCAAACACCACGACAGCCAATTAAAGATCATGGGTAGGGTAGTTCTTTTCATGCACTTTGAGTTGCCTAGAAGCATAGGCTATGACCTTTCCATATTACATTAGTACAAAACTAAAACCAAACCTAGATGCATCACAATATACAACAAAACCCTCAAGCCCATCTGGTAGTGACAATATAGGAGTGGACATAAGTCTATCTTTCAATGTTTGGAAACTTTTCTCACACTCATCGGTCCACACAAACTTAACCTTCTTTTGAGTCAATTTTGTCATAGGAGAAGCAATGGAAGAGAACCCATTCACAAACTTTCTATAGTAAATCGCAAGGCCCAAGAAACTCCTAATATCCGACGAGGTCAATGGTCTAGTCCATTCCTAATCACATTGGTTTTCTTCGGATCCACTTTTATAGCATTCCTAGACACCACATGACCCAAGAATTCCACCTCCTTCAACCAAAATTCACGCTTGTCATACTTAGAATACAACCTCTCCTCCCTCAATCTTTGTAACACAACTATCAAATGGCCCATATCCTCTTCCCTACTATGTGAGTAAGTCAAAATATAGGGCTTGAAGACCCTATTCATTAGTTCCATCAAGATGGCCAGCGCAGTAGTCAATCCAAAGGACATCACCACAAATTCATAATGGCCATACCTATTCCAGAAGGCCGTCTTTAGAATATCACACACCCTCACCCTTACTTGATGGTACCCGGATCGAAGATCAATCTTAGATAAAAAGCTAGCGCCTTGCAATTGGTCAAACAAGTCATCAATCCTTGGAAAAGGATATCTATTCATTGTAGTCCTATTGAGTTGTCGGTAGTCAATGCACATTCTAAGTGACCCAAGTTTCTTCTTTACAAGCAACACCGGTGCACCCCAAGGTGATTGGCTAGGTCTAATAAATCCCTTCTCCAACAAATCTTTCAATTTCTCCTTTAACTCCTTTAACTTCATTGGGGCCATATGGTAAGGGGGAATGGAGATAGGTTGGGTGTCAGGAAGGAGATCTATGCCAAAATCTATCTCCCTTTAAGGAGGGACACTGGAAAGGTCATTTGGGAAGATATCAAGAAATTCATTTGCAACCAAAATCGACTCAATGGAAGGGACTTTGGACTCCACATCTTTGACTCTCACAAGATGGTACAAACACCTCTTTGAAATCAACCTTTGGGCTTTAATGCATGAGATGAACCTACCCGTCACTATTACATCATGACTTTCCCTCTCAAGGATGGGTTCATTTGGAAATTGAAACTTGACCACTTGGGTCCTACAATCGATAGAAGCATAGGATGCATGCAACCAATCCATCCCAAGAACAACATCAAAATAAATGATATGTAATTCAACAAGATCACAAGCTAAGCTTTTATGCAAGATGCAAATCGGACAACTTTTATACACCCTCCTAGCAACAATACATGCACCAAAAGGAGTAGACACCTCATTGACTCATGCAACAACTCTAACTCAACATGGATCTTTTTAGCAACAAAGGGGGTAACAAAGGAAATGGCGGCACCCGTATCAATCAAAGCATATACATTAAGATCAAACATTTTCAACATACCAGTAACAACACCGGGGACCTCACCAACCCCTTGCATCCTATGTAGAGCATATAATTGATTGTGCCTTGGGGCACCACCTTGAGGACCACCTCTACCCAATGGAACTACATTTGCACCTCGAACCTTGCCACGGCTTCTAAGACAATCTACCTTCTTGTGACCAAGCTACCCACATTCAAAACATGGATTGGAACCCTTCAAACATGGGCCCTTATGACTCTTTACACATGTATTACACATATCAATGGGAGCCACACCACCAATACCTTAAGGACTAGGGAAGTCATTGGCAAACCCCCCTATTTGTAGCATGAGGAGGCCCTAGGCCTTGATTGAATCGACCACCCTTACGGAGCTTTCCCCCAATACGAGCTCTCTTGGCCTTATGGCCCCTCCTCTTTCTCAACTTTTCTTCTTCCATATGCTTGGTATATGTCGTTAACCAAGACAAGTCCATATCACTAATGAGCAAGGCAGATCGACACTCTTTACCTACCAAATCGGACACCCCCATAACAAACTTAGTCATCCTTGACTTAGCATCAGCCACCAAATGAGGAGCACATTTTAAAGTTGATTAAATTTTAGGGCATACTCCCTCACTCTCATACCATTTTGTTTTAAGTTCATAAATTCAACCAACTTTGCTTCCCTACGCTCAAGAGGGAAGAACCGATTAAGAAAGGACAATTTGAATGCCTCCCAAAGCACCACAAAGCCATTACCCTTCTGAACTTTCCATTGATCAAACCAAATTTAGGCCGCCCCCTTGAGTTGGTATGCCGCCAACTCCGCTTTCTCATTTGGCCCAGCACCCATGGTTGACAAGATATTGTAGACTTCATCAATAAACTCTTGTGGATCCTCATCCACCTTTGACCCATGGAAAATTGGAGGATTCATCCTCATGAAGTACCTTACCCTAGCTCCCGGGATAGTAGCATGAGGGGCTTGGGCCCCTTGTAGGACTTGGTTGGCCACAACTTGGGCAAGAATAATAAGAGCATCTCGAGGCTCACCATTGGTAGGTTGCTCCTCGGGAGTTTAGGCCCATCTTCCTCTGGTACTCGGCATGATCTAGCATAGAAAAGAACCATCATTAGTGGGAAATACTTATCACAACTCTATAGCACGACTTAGGACATGAAGAAGGGAAACATTTCCTAAAATGCCTCACAGCCTCCTATTCATAGTCAGGGCAGGCTTCACAAACCTTGAATAGGAGTCTAATTGACACGATGTATTGGACTCCGACGATCTATCAATCTAGTGCTCTGATACCAAGTTTGTCACGACCCAAGCCTAGGGCCTAGACGTGACACGGTGAATGGGGAAACCGAATGTACCCCAAACAAACCTCTTAACTTGTCATTACACATCCTTGGTCACAGAAGCATACAAAAACATATAGATTGAGAAGAGGGACAGTGGGACTAAGGGAAAGCTTGCATAAACACCATAATCAAGAGTCAAAAGTCAAAGCTCATACATAAATAGACAACATGTCCAACAAACACCTCTAAATACATAGATAGAGTAGAGGCTAAAAAAAAGTAACTGGGCTCTCCCTCATAGTAAAGTAGGACATAAGATAGTGTCTTAATAAATATAAAAGAAGAAAACATAAACCAAAGTCCCCGAAATGGGGGAGTCACCATCAAGCTTAAAATAGCACTGTCTAGCCATGTGGAGGAGGATGATCAACTTGGGCACCAGTTCCTACATGGTGATATCATGTAGTCAAGAGTATGTGTTAGTACATTTTAATTTACTAAGTATGTCGGATGTAATGCAACAACAGACAAACTTCATAATCAACATGGATCACAATAAGTAATAGGCTTGGTATAACAATATGTCATGTATGATCAATGCATAAGTACAACATGCTTAGGTAATCCATGCTCATATAGAATATCATATGTGAAGATGAGACCAAGCTAGCTTTACAAGGTACAAATTCCTCGGTAGGTTGGTGATGTTGCCACATCATCACCTAGGTGGAGATGAGTATTAACCCTCATTCTTGGTTGGTGATATTGCCACCCCATCACCTTGGTGGAGATGAGTATTAATCCTCATTCTAGGTTGAAGGTGATGCCACCTCGTCACCCTAGTGGAGATGAGTATTAACCTTCATTCTAGGTTTCCTAGGCTCTTGTCTCCCTAGATTGGGCATGGTCTATGCAACACTTTGTATAGGATTCATCATAAGCTCTAACGCAATACCTCATGTAGGAATAATCATGTACATAAGCTCATTTCATCATCATAATATCATTCATATTTTATCTCATACTTTGGACCTTCAATTCCTCAAGAAAACATAACCGGACATTTTATCAAACCCCTTGGGGTTGTATAATGGGGATAAAAGAGCATGAAATTTGGAGATTAAGTCATGCAGGAAAATTAGTGGTAAAAACTTTAATTAACACCTTGCAATACCCCAAGATATTCATATCAAAAAGCCTCATCAAATCCAACAATAGATCCAAGATATAGAGCTCAAAACATGTTAAAACAACCATACTTTTATGAACTAAAATCACTGTGCAATAAATTTCTCAATATACAAGACCGACATGTAAAATCAACTTTAAATCATGAATTATTAGTAAAAGGAGGGTTTAGACACCATGGGTAGAAGGACAAAATGATTCAACACCACATACCGTAGCTTTTGTGAGGTTCATGAAGAAGACTCTAATGGAGATTTGAAGCTTGGGTGAGATCCTCGAAGAAACTGTTGAGACTAGCCTTGAGTTTAGGACATGAATTTAGGGTGAGATATGAGTCTAAGTGTTTGAGGAAATATTATGAAATGTTTTGGGTGATATGAGGGTGAAACAAGGCTAAGTAAAAGTGAAAATATATTTTGGAAAACTTAGGTCCAACACATAGAAAAATCTAGGCAAATTAGGAAAAGGCAATGCAGAAATAACACCTCTCCACGTCGTAGAGAGGTTGTGGATGCCCATTGGAAATTACACCAAGCGAAATTTCATGGTTCAATTCCTTTGCTTTAAATTCAAGGCTAGACCCTTGTCAGCCTAATTTGGACCCCCTAAAAAAGAATATAAGGTCAGATTTTTTAAATTCAAAATAAATTTTCAGATATACAGAAAACAAGATTTAAGGCTCTTCCGAGGCACATTTTCAGGAACTTTTTGGGGTCGTTTCTGGTAAAATGGTACATTACTCACTTGATAAAATAAGACTTATAATAGAAATGTAAGTTGGCCAAGTACTCCTTTAAAAGGGGCTTATAAGCAGCTCACCCAAGTCATTTAACATGAACAAAAATCAAATTACTTTTTCAAGTTTTCTCTCAACTCTTTCTTGACTTTACAAGCAGCCACAAGAGACTATTAAGGTTCTTGGAAAGGCCCTACAACTTTAAGGTAAATATAAGTAATTATATTTGTGTATTTAGCATGGTTTCTTCATGAAAAACAAGGAATATATGCTAGTTATTCTTGTGCTGGAAATTTGGACAGCATGTGTCTTAAGGATTGTTGTGCACTTTTCTTGTTACTTAAGAGGCGTTTGTCTTCTTGGTTGGCCGAGTTATGAAGTACAACTTATGTTTCTAACAAGCTTTAGTTTGTTATTGATGTAACCAGGCTGCTGCACCACTTTTACAGTCCGCCAAAGTGAGTTCTTATACGATATCACAATTGTGTTCTTAGTACGAACTTGTGAGCTTGTAGTTGGGAATTGTTGTTCCATGACCTCCATATACTTTGGGACTATTTTGAAATATTTTAGTGCTAATTTTATGTGTTAATAATGTTGTATATAGTCTGGTTAAATTTGAAACAAGTTCGGGATTATTGACGTCAAAATGTAGCGAGATGCGTAATGTTATGTCCCCTATTTGTGTGTGTGTGTAAGATTGTTCTGTCTTGTACCTTGTGAACTTTTGTAAAACTATTAAAGGTCTTAAACAAGTTTTATATTGCATGTACATAAGAGTGGTTATTAGAAAATATGATTATAAGTGGAAAGGTTGAAAGAATGTCTTTGGGTCGCTAAATACAAGCTTGCTGCTCGGATGTTACTTTTTATAAGATTAGATTGCCAAGAAGTGTTTCTTTGCTCCTAATACCAGTATTATTGTCTACAGTATTATACAGAAATAATTTAGGGAATAGGAGGTTACTTCGAGCTAATAACGAGGTCATATATTTACGTATGTAAGGCTACTTGATTTCGTATTATTTGGTATGAATCATAGATCCCTCCTTGGCACAGAAAGACACTTACCAACTCCGACACAACTGTTAACCATATCTCCACTCTTTCACATGTTCATATGCTCCCACACAAAGTCACCTTCAAATCTGCATACATACTTTGATACTATGATACATAGGTTCTTGTTGCTAAATAACGTTCATGAGTTGTTTCATCTCATACGCATTTCATTATTTATGTAACGTACTCTTTTTATTTTCGTATTGTCTGGTATGATCATTTATATGTTATATGCTACATCTACGGTCCTACAGCTCAAACATTATGACCACCAAAAGAATCATCTCAAAGCTAAAGAAAAGATAAAGTATATTGCTTATTGATGGGTGGTAACCCGAGGCGTGGAAGAATCACCTAGCAAGGGTCGATTCCTTTATGGGGGTAGCACTAAGGGTGAAAAGAAAATCTTAGTAGGGGCCGATCCGGATATAGATTTACCACTATTCAACTGGTCATTTGTATTACATATTGTACACAAATTATACAGTAAAGGTAAAGTAATAAAAAGAACATAACGTACATGATTCCACAGTATAACTAATGGTGGTCTCTAATCCTTACACTAGTGCATAGTTTCATTTGAGTTGTTACTTCATATATAGTATTTCCTGCCTTATATAATCAGTACATTATCTCATATTGACGTCTCTTGCGGGGGACCAGTATTTCATGTTGCAGGTACATGTCCTACTAGCTCTCCCCAGTAGGAGTACATGATATTCAACTGTTGTTACCAAGCTCTAGGTTGCTTCGAAGATTTGTGTATCTAGAGCTTAAATTTTTTATTGTACAGTTAGTCGAGGCGGGGCCTGTTTCAACCCTTATTAAATACTTTTCCTTATCTAGAGGCTTTGTAGACTATGTAAATTAAAGTGTGGTCATGTCTCGTACTTTAGACAACATGGCCCTAACGGCCTAGTCATATGCATTTCCTTTTGGCTCTTTATTACTGTTTACTTTCTTGAAAGCATGCTGAAAGTAGAATCCCCTTATAATATGTATTACATAGATACAGATTGGTTTTCCCGAGACTTATCGACAACAGCTGCCAATCTTCCTTAACGGGCCATTGGTCATGACAATCAAACTTGATTTCTTGCATGATTTCCTCTTGTGTATCCATTCTCTCCATCAGCTTGGCAAATATGTTCTCAACCTTAGAGCTTCCATCTATAATGCATTGGCTGTGAGATAATCTAAACCACGTGTTCACACCACTCTCTCCCTCTTGGCTAGATTTTCCTCTTGATGTACTTATGTTGGCAGCTTGTTGCTCATGCATCGGCTTGTATACCTGATAAATAGCAGCCAGTTTGTTCATATGTTCGGCACCTTCTACGAACGATTTCCTTAGAAAGGCTAAGTATTTCCTCTTCCCAATAGAGTATCAGCCTGACCTTGCTGTTCTGTGTGTAGTGCTCTATAAAAACTTGCCACTAACAACTCATCTGGTATACCATAATCCTGAGCTCTTCCCATGCACTCATTATATTGCGCCCATGTTGAACTTAGCGAATCACTTGGAATTTGCTGGAAGTTGAGAAAGAAGTTTAAACTTCCTTGGTATAAAATAGAACCTTTCTAGGAAGGCTCTTTTTACCTCTACCCAATTGGCGCACACATCTTGAGGGAGACCAGACCACCATATAGTAGCATCATTTCTAAGGGTCACTGCG
Organism: Solanum medicagineum; assembly: GCA_026153255.1. NCBI lineage: Eukaryota > Viridiplantae > Streptophyta > Magnoliopsida > Solanales > Solanaceae > Solanum > Solanum medicagineum. The sequence continues at coordinate 43,427 of JAPFFP010043744.1, read as the reverse complement.
AAGGACTGAAGTATCATAGCATCTATAGACGGATGCTATGTTCCGAAAATATCCGAACACACTTGTGAAAATATCTACAGATGATCATGCGAGTCTTGACATGGCTGACCGTAGAACATTACATGTCTTTGTAATGATTGGAGTACATCACTTGTGATAATGAGCTTCTCTTCAGCCATTTAAGCAAGCCATTTGCTTAACTGCTTGTTGGATACTTGTATTTGTTAAAGTAAAAAGGATACGACCCCAATATACCTGTACAAAAAGAACTAACAGAAACAAAAGCAAAAGTAAAATACAAGAGAATTAAGTTGTCAACACTTGAATTAACTACTAGTGAAATCAAGTAAAACCCACATCATATTCCATGGCAACGACGCCATGGAACTCACTTTGAGGATAAAGCGATCGTTGTCAAATATAACACCTAACCATAGGATAGGGTCAAATCCCAAAGTAATATGGGGCTTTGCTGCATTGATTCACCAACAAGCAATTTAAGCATCAGATAACTCTATTCTCAAGAAGGGGTTTGCAATTGTCACGACCCAAACTAGGGCCTAGATGTGACACGGTGAATGGAAAATCCAAAGGAACCCCAAAAAAGCCTCTTAGCATATCATACATGCATCCTTGGTTGTGGAAGCAAGATATCGACAACATAGGTATTCATGACTAGGTGAAAGAGTTTAATACTTAAAAGACATAGGAGCATCAAAGCTCAAAGCATAATTACATCACTTGTCCAACATCATCTCTAAACATAGAATTGAGTGGGGTTCACGACACTTTCCAGGCTCACCCTCATAGTCATAAGCATCCAACAAAAGAAAAGAGTCTTCAAATAGCATGAAATCATTAGATATTGTCCTCGATGTTGAGGACTCACAAAAGCTTGCTTCTAGAGAAAGTAGTAGCCACGTGGAGGAGTATGAAGAAATGGAGCTCTGGTTCCTACATGGTAACATCATGTAGGCATAGAATATGCTTAATACATTCTAATACACTAAGTATGTAGGATGCAATGCAACAAAAGATAGGCAACTTAGTCAAAATGTATAATTATAGTCAAGGGATAAGAGTGATAACAACATGACATGCATGATCAATGCTTGTAGTAAAACATGTTTATATAGAACATACTACATTTATAAGAAGAGACCATCATCATAGTCTAAGCCAACTATTACTCGAACTTCAAGGTGTACCTCCCCTTTGGAATGTGATTGAGGTATATACTACTTAACTGGTAGTACGAGCATACCACCCCCCAACAAGGTGATTGAGGCTTGGTACTCCCTTAAAAATGTAACAAGGCTTGGCATCCCTTCGACAAGGGGATTGAGGCTTGACACTCCCTCAACAAGGCAACTGTGGCATGGTACCCCCTCGTCAAGGTGATTAAGACATGGCACCCTCTCAACATGGTGATTGAGGCATGGCACCCGCTCAACAATGTGCTCATCTTGCAACATCATAGACATTTTTCATGAATTCAACACATATATACCTTCATTTCATCATCATAAAGGCACTTGACTCATAAGCCATGCAATAGATCATCAATAACCCAAGATCCCCTAACAATATATTTTATCAAAAACTTGGCGGTTGAGTAATACTAGTTTAAAATCATGCAATTAAAGAGTGAAAACATGTGAGAAAGCTTAGTGTAAAACAACCCACCAATACTTGGTAACACCAACCTGCAAGATACATTGAAACCCCTCATCAGATCTCATAATATATCATATATTCATAGCTCAAAACATGCTTAAATAGTCAATATTTTATGAAACCTCAACATAGTTCATAATCAAATTCATAATAAGAAATACCCATAGATAAATCAACTTGAAAACATGCAATTTATATGAAAAGGAAGGTTAGGAACCATGGGTAAAAGGACCCAACGGTTAAAACACACATACCTCAACTTTGGAGATTTCCTTGGTGAAGATTTGAATGAGAACATAAAGATTGAATGAAATTCTTGAGATCCGAATAGACCTTAGGACACTTGAATTTGGATGAAATATTTGGTTATGTATTAGAGAGGATTTGGGGAAATCTCTTTAATGATATGGGGTTAAAAAATGAGTAAGTATAGGTGTTGTTATGCATAAGAAGGCTTAGGCCCAAGACCACAAGGCGTTGGACTGAAACAAGAAAAACTAGCAACAAAATACACTGCTGGATCCAACGCAAACTGCTTCTGGAAATTAAAAATTTGGCCAAATTCATTTTTCGCTGAGAGTCCTCTAAAGTTTGGGTTATACCCATTCACCACTCAATTTTTCCCCCGATCATGAATAGGAAGTTGAACTTACGATTTCACACATGGGTTTTGAGATATATTGAAATTACACTTATGGGCATTTTCGAGGCACTTTTTCGAGCACTTTTTGGGGTCATTTCAATATCTCCCCCTTAGGAACATTCATCCCCGAATGTCAAAGAAACATACATGAGAGAACTAATCCTAAAGATGCAGTCCGACATGAATGCAACAAATACACATAGGCATCATGTTCAAAACCTTAACATGAATGTCAAAATCACCATAACTTCTGAACATAAAGATGAATGAATGCAAATGACATTGGGGCTAAAACATAAGACTTGAAATCATAAAAAAGACTTAGTTTTGCCATCTTAAGCTTGAATAGAATGAGAGAGGTATGGTTAACACCTTTTTCATGTCCACCCCAGCTCCCCAAATGGCAATCTCGGCTTGACGATTCTCCCAAAGGACCTTGACGAACGCTACATCCTTATTAATCAACCTTACCTCATGTCCAACCAATTACTCCACTGGAACTTTCTCATAAGTCAACTCATCTTCCTCAACACCTACAACCTCAAGGAGTTCAATATTACTTGGGCCACAAACCTATCTCCACAATATAAATAAATGGAATATCGGATGAACCATATCCATACCAATGGGAAACGCCAATTTATAGACCACCTTACCTCTTTCTCTCAACACCCTATAAGGAGCCTCACACCTTGGGATATATTGTCAGCCTTATACACACCTTGGTACCTCAAGTCACTATCTTCCCTCAGGAGTAAATCTCCATTCTCAACTTCACCTAACCTCATCCCTAACCTAGTCAACCGGTGTACTTCTCCAACCACCTTTTTGCTACCCAAAGGTTCCCACTTTCAATAATTAGCAAGCAACCTCTTATTCCTCTAATACCCGCAACATCACACTCAAATCATTCACAAGCTCTCCCTAACTTTTGAAATGAATAAACATATCATCACTAAAGAAAACCACAACATACCAAGTAAGGGTTTAAAGACCCTATTCATGCGACCTATAAACATAGCCGGTGCACTAGCTAAACCAAAAGACACTACCCCAAATTCAAAATATTGAAAAGGGCATTAAGGACTCATTGACTACCAGATCAACTAAATAGGAAGGACCTCATGCTCAACATCCCTACTTGTTACAAAATGATAAATGCAACCTTAGATATCAATTGGACGTTAGGACAAGAAATGAGCTTACCCCTTCACTACCACTTTAAAATCCCTCACTCAAGGATGGGTTCGTTTAGTAATTGGATTCTAACTCTACGGGTTCTACAATCAATGCAGGCACCATAGGCATGTAACCAATTGCTCACAACAATTGCATCGAAATTTACCACATCTAATTCAACAAAGTCACAAGGCAAGACCTAATGCAATATGACCACAAAAAAATTTCTATAGACTTTTCTAGCAACAATAGACTCACCAATAAGGTAGGCACCAAAAAGGATCACATAACAATTTAGGACACACATGGAGCCCACTAGCAACAAATAGGAAGAATGAAAGAAATAGAGGCACCCAGACCCCACAATGCATACACCTCAAAGTCAAAGGAAACTGTAACATACCGGTAATCACATCAGGGACCTTATCCCTTCCTTGCCTCCCATGAATAGCATAGAACCAATTATGTTGTGGAGAACTCCCTTGGGAACCTTGAGTCTCTTGATCTACATGACCACCTTGTTCTTGAAGTCGACCACCTTTACACCTGACTATACGGACAATCAACTAGCTTGTGACCCACTTCACTACAACCATAACAAGCATTAGTCTTGCTCAAGCATGGGCCACCATAGTTCCTCCCACACAATGGACACTTAGGGTTAGTTCTCCCACCATTGTCATCTTGCCATTATGAGTTAGATATCCCATCAATAGCCAACCTCTTATTTGGAGCATCAACGGACTCTTGATCTTGGAAGCTACCATTAAATCAAACTCTCTTGAACCCCTCACTTGTCCTATTTCTAAGCTTCTCCCTTTCAAGTTGTTCAACATAAGTCATGAGCCGGTACAAACGCATATCACATATCAACATGGTAGAACAACATTCCTCATTCACCAAGTTGGACACACCCATCACAAATTTGTTCATCCTAGACGTAGGCTTGGCTACCAATTGTGGAGCATAATTGGAGAGTTGGTTGAACATGAGGGCATACTCCCTCACACTTATAGACCCTTACTTTAGGGTGATAAACTCCATCATCTTCGCCTCTATTAGCTCAATTGAGAAGAACTGATTGAGGAATGTAGCTTTGAACTTCTCCCAAGGAATGACATTGTTATTTCCTTTCTCTATCTTCCATTAAGTGAACCAAACTTGAGCCACCCCTTTGAGGTGGTAGGTCACCAACTCCGTCTTTTACTCCGAATTCACCCCCATGATGGTCAACACCTTGTACACTTTATCGATGAACTCTTGGTGGTCCTCATCCATCTTAGACCCATGGAACTCTGGTGGATTCATTCTGGTGAAGTCCTTACTCTTAAGGCCAGAGTGAGAGCATGGGAAGCTTGGGCCCTTTGGATCAATTGGTGGGTTATTGCATGTTCCAACATGGTGATAGCATTCTGGAACTCAATCTCGATAGCCCCTCCATCTTGAGGAGCTTAAGGGGTGGGATAAGTCGGTTGTCCCATAGGTGCGTGACCCCTCCTTGGTCTTCCTCTTTGTAGCAGCATGGTCAGTAACTAGAAGAGCAAAGAACAATCATTAGAGGATAGCCTTGCCTTACAACTAAGGCACGATATAGACCATGAATAAGTGAAATATTTCCTAAAACGCCTCATAACCTCTCACTCGTAGTGGTGAAACGCTTCACAACCATGAAAAAGACTCTAATCGACATGGTGTGTTGTATTCCGAGGATCATTAACAATATAATGCTCTAATACCAAGTTTTTCATGAGCTAAACTCGGGAGTACACATGACACAACGAATGGGGAACCCGAAGGAACCCCAAACAAGCATCTTAGCATATTATACACACATTCTTGGTCGCGAAAGCAAGATATCAGCAACATAGGTATAAATAGGGGGATTTGGGAATAAAGTAAAGAGTTTAGTACTTAAATAACATAGGAAAGTTAAAGCTTAAAGCATAATTAAATCACTTGTCCAACAACACCTCTAAACATGGAATTGAGTTGGGTCCATGAAATTTTCCGGGACACCCTTATAGTCATAAGCATCCAACAAAAGAAAAGAGTCTTTACATAGCATGAAATCAATTGACATTGTGCTAGAAGTTGAGGATTCACTAAAGATTGCTTCTAGAGATAGTACTAGCTATGTGGAGAAGGAGGATGATCCAATGGAGCTACGGTTCCTACATGGTAACATCATGTAGGCATAAAGTATGTGTTAATTTGTTTGAATGTACTAAGTACGTAGGATGTAGTGCAACAAAAGATAGGCAACTTAGTCAAAATGCATAATTATAGTCAAGAGATAAGAGTCATAGAAACAGGATATGCATGATCAATGCTTGTTGTAAAACATACTTTTATAGAACATACTACATGTATAGGAAGAGACCATCATCATAGACCAAGCTAACTATTGCTCGAACTTCAAGGCATACCACCCCCTTGGAAGGTGATTGATGTATATACCCCTCAATTGGTAGTACGTACATACCAACCCCCGACAAGGTAACTGAGGCTTGGTACCCCCTGAACAAGGTATCCAAGGCTTGGCACCCCCACGACAAGGTGAATGAGGCTCAATACCCCCTCAACAAGGCCACCGAGAGTTGGCACACTGTCGTCAAGCTGATTGAGACATGGCACTCTCTCAACAAGGTGATTGAGGCATGGCACCCCCTCAGCAAGATGCTCATCTTGCAACATCATAGACACTTTTCATGAATTCAACACATATATAGTTTATTTCATCATAATAAAGCCACTTGACTCATATGTCATGGAATAGATCATCAATAACTCAAGAACCCATAACAAGACATTTTATCAAATACTTGGGGGGTATGTAATGCTAGTTTATAATCATGCAATTCAACAGTGAGAAATTGTCAGAAAGCTTAGTGTAAAACAACCCACCACTAATTGGTAACACCCTCATGCAAGATACATTGAAACCCCTCATCAAATCTCATAATAGATCATGGATTAATAGCTCAAAACATGCTTAAACAATCAACATTTTATTTGATCCTAACATAGTTCATAATCAAATTCATAATAAGAGATACCCGTAGATAAATCAACTTGAGAACATGCAATGTATATAAAAAGGTAGGATGGGCACCATTGTTTAAAGGACCCAATGGTTGAAACCCACATATCTCAACTTTGGAGATTTCCTTGGTGAAGATTTGATTGAGAACTTGAAGCTTGGGAAAACTTCATGAGATCTAGATTGAGTTTGGGACACTTGAATTTGGATTAAATATTTGGCTAAGTCTTAGACAGTCTTTTGGGGAATGTCTTGAATGAAATGGGATTGAAAAATGACTAAGTATAGGTGTTTTTATGCATAGGAAGACTTAGGCCCAAGATCCTAAGGCCTTGGACCGAAACAAGAAAAACCAGCAACAAAATAGACTGCTCTACGATGGCTCTGCATCACGCGTACTGCTTTTGGAAATTAAAATTTTGGCGAAAATCATTTTTCGCTACAGATCCTCTAAAATTTGGGGTATACTCATTCCCCAGTTAATTTTCCCCCCGATTAAGAATATGAAGTCGGATTTTCGATATCATTTATGGATTTTGAGATATACAGAAATTACGATTATGGGCGTTTTCGAGGAACATTTTTAGGCACTTTTTGGGGTCGTTTCAATATCTCCCCCTTGGGAACTTTCGTCCCTGAATGTCAAAGAAACGTACATGAGAGAAGTAATCATGAAGATCTCTGCCTGACATGAATGCAACAAATGCGCTTAAGCATCAGTTCCAAAACCTTGACATGAATGTCAAAATCGCCATAACTTTTCAACATAAAAATGAATGCATGCAAATGACATCAGGGCTGAAACCCAAGCCTTGAAATCATAGAAAGGGCTTAGTTTTGTCATCTTAAGCTTGAATAGAATGAAGGAGGTATAGTTATCGCTTTTTATGTCCACTCCAGCTCCCCAAATGGCACTTTCGACTTGACGATTCTCCCAAAGGACCTTGACAAACACTACATCCTTATTAATCAATCTTACCACATATCCATCCAATTCCTCCACCAAAACCTTCTCATAAGTCAACTAATATTCCACAACACCCACAACCTCAAGGAGTTCAATAACACTTGGGTGACTAACCTATGTCCTCAATATGGACACACGGAATACCGGACAAACCATACTCATACCAATGTGCAACCTGAATTCATAGACCAACTTACCACTTCCTCTCAATTGCCTAAAAGGACCCTCACATCTTAGGCTGAATTGTCAACCTTATACACACATAGCCCACCTTGGTACCTAAAGTTACCATCTCTACCTTGTGAGTAAACCTCCATTTTCAACTTCACCCAACTCATTCCTCACCTAGTCAACTGTTGTACTTCTCCAACCACCTTTCTGCTACCGAAAGGTTCATATTTTTTATAATTAGCAAGAAACCTCTTATTCCTCTGATACTCGCAACATCACCCTCAAATCATTCACAAGCTCTCCCTTACTTCCGGAAATGAATGAACATATCATCACTAAAGACCACCACAACATAGAAAGGTAGGGTTCAAAAACCTTATTCATGAGACCTATAGACATAGCCGGTACACTAGCAAAACCAAAACACACTACCCCAAATTCAAAATATAGAAAAGGGCATTAAAGACTCATTGACCACGAGAATCAACTCAATAGGAAGGACCTTATGCTCAACATCCCTACTTCTTACAAGATGATAAATGCAACCCTTAGAGATCAATTGGACCTTAGGACAAGAAATGATCTTACCCTCTCACTACCACTTTACAATCCCTCACTCAAGGATGCATTTGTTAGGGAGTTGGAATCTAACTCTATGTGATCTACAATCAATGGAGACACCATAAGCATGTAACCAATCGCTCACAAGAATGACAGAAATATCCACCACATCAAATTCTACAAAATCACAAGGCAAGACCTAATGCAATATGACCATGAAACAATTTATATAAGCTTTTCTAGCAACAATAGACTCACCAATGAGGTAGAAACCAAAAAGGTTCACAAAGCAATTCGGGACACACATGAAGCCTACTAGCAACAAAAAGGAATAATGAAAGAAATAGTTGTTATACCCGGACCCCTTAATGCAAACATCTCAAAGTCAATGGAAACTTCAACATATCGGCAATCACATCGGGCACCTCATCCCTTCCTTGACTCCCTTGAAGAGCATAGAACCGATTAGGTTATGGAGCACACCCTTGGGAACCTTCGGCTTCTTGATCAATATGACCACTTTTTCTTGAAGTTGACCACCTTTATACCTTTTTTGAGCATATGGAAAATCAACTAGCTTGTGACCCACATCGTTACAACCATAACAAGCATTAGTCTTCGTCAAGCATAGGCCACCATGGTTCCTCCCACACCTTTGACACTTAGGGTTAGCTCTCCCACCATTTCCATCTTTCCATTTTAAGTTAGACACCCCATCAGTAGCCAACCTCTTGTTTGGAGCACTGTCGGACTCTTGACCTTTGAAGCTACCATAAAATCGAACGCTCTTAAACCCCTCATTTCTCCTCCTTCTAAGCTTCTCCTCTTCAAGTTGTTTGGCATAAGTCATGAGGTAGGACAAGTATATATCACCTATCAACAAGGCAGCATGAAACTCCTCATTCACCAAGTCGGACACACCCATCACAAATTTGTTAATTCTAGACCTTGGCTCGGCCACTAATTGTGGAGCATATTTGGAGAGTTGGTCGAACTTGAGAGCATCCTCTCTCACACTTATAGGCCCTTGCTTTAGGTCTATAAACTCCATCATCTTCACCTCCCTTAGCTCAATTAGGAAGAGCATGTTGAGGAATGTGACTTTGCACTCCTCCCAAGGAATGGCATTGTTATTTCCGTTCTCCGTCTTCCATTGAGTGAACCACACTTGAGCCACACCTTTGAGTTGGTAGGCCACCAAATCTGCCTTTTCCTCCGAATTCACCCCAATGATGGTCAACACCATGTAGACTTCATCGAGGAAATCTTTGAGGACCTCATCCACCTAAGACCCATAGAACTCCGATAGATTCATCCTAGTGAAGTCCTTTACTCTTGAGGCTGGAGTGAGAGCATGAGGAAGTTGGGCCCCTTTGTTCAATTGGTGGGTCAGTGCATGTGCCAAAAAGGTGATAGTGTTTCGTAACTCAATCTTGGTAGCCCCTCCATCTTGTGGAGCTTGAGGGGAGGGATAAGCTGGTTGCCCCATAGTTTCACGACCCCTCTTTGGTCTTCTTATTTGTAATAACATGTTCAACATCTAGAAGAGGTAAGAACATTCTTTAGGGTAAAAGCCTTACCTTATAACTAAGGCATGATATAAATAATGAAGATGTGAAATATTTCCTTAAAGGTCTCATAGCCTCTCACTCTTAGTCGCAGCGTGCTTTACAACTATTAATAAGACTCTAATTGACGCGGTGTGTTGGATTCTAAGGACCATTAACAACCTAGTGCTCTGATACTATATTTTTCATGATCCAAACTAGGGCCTAGATGTGGCACGACTAATGGGGATCCCAATGGAACCACAAACAAGCCTCTTAGCATATCACACACACATCCTTAGTCACGAAAGCAAGATATCGACAACATAGGTATATATACGGGGATTCGACACTAAGGAATAGAGTTTAATACTTAAAGAACATAGGACCATCAAAGCTCAAAGCATAATTACATCACTTGTCCCACAACACTTCTAAACATGAAATTAAGCAAGGTCCACGACACTTTTCAGGCATACCCTCATAGTCATAAGCTTCCAACAAAAGAAAAGAGTCTTTACATAGCATGAAATCAATAGATAATGTCCTCGAAGTTGAGGACTCACCAAAGCTTGCTTCTAGAGATAGTATAGCCATGTGGAGAATGAGGATGATCAAATGGAGCTCTGGTTTCGATATGGTAACATCATGTAGGCATAGAGTAAGCGTTAGTATGTTTGAATGTAATGTACTAAGTAAGTAGGATGCAATATAACAAAAGATAGGCAACGTACTCAAAATGCATAACTATAGTCAAGGGATGAGAGTGATAACAACGTGACATGCATGATCAATGCTTATATTAAAACATACTTATATAGAACATACTACATGTATAGGAAGAGACCATCATCATAGACTAAGCCAACTATTACTCAAACCTCAAGGCATATCATCCCCTTGGAAGGTGATTTATGTATATACACCTCAATTAGTAGTACAGGCATACCATACCCCCCCCGACAAGGTGATTGAGGCTTGGTACCCCCTCAACAAGGTTACTGAGGCATGGCACCCCCTTGATAAGGTAATTAAGGCTTAACACCCCCTCAACAAGGCCACCGAGGCTTGGTACCCCCTCGTCAAGGTGATTGAGACATGGCACCCTCTCAACAAGGTGATTAAGGCATGGCACCCCCAAAACAAGATGCTCATGTTGCAACGTCACAGACACTTTTCACGAATTCAACACATATATACCTTTCTTTCATCGTCATAAAGCCACTTGACTCATAAGCCATGAAATAGATCTTTAATAATTCAAGAGCCCATAACAAGACATTTTATTAAACACTTGGTGAATGTTAATGCTAGTTTAAAATCATGCAATTCAAGAGTGAAACTATATGAGAAAGCTTAGTGTAAAACAATCCACAAGTACTTGGTAACACCCTTATTGAAGATACGTTGAAATCCATCATTAATAGATCAATGATTCATAGCTCAAAACATGCTTAACCAGTCAACATTTTATGAAACCCCAACATTGTTCATAATAAAGTTCATAATAAGAGATACCCATAGATAAATAAACTTGAAAACATGCAATCTATATGAAAAGGAAGGTTGGGCGCCATGGGTGAAAGGGCCCAATGGTGGAAACCCACATATCTCAACTTAAGAGATTTCCATGGTGAAGATTTGGTTGAGAACTTGAAGATTGAACGAAATTATTGACATGCGAATTGAGTTTGGGACATTTTAATTTGGATGAAATATTTGGCTAAGTGTTTGAGAGGGTTTTGCAGAATGTCTTGAATGATATGGGGTTGAAAAATGACTAAGTATAGGTATTTTTACGCATAAGAAGTCATAGGCTCAAGATGCCAAGGCCTTGGACGAAAATAGGAAAATTTGCCAACAAATACACTACTCTATGATGGTCCACGTCACGGAGCCAATTCGCACTGCTTCTAGAAATTGAAAATTTTGGCAAAATTCGTTTTGCGCTACGGGTCCTCAAAAATTCGAGTAATACCCATTTCCACCACTCAATTTTGCCCCCCCCCCCGATCAAGAATATGAAGTCGGATATTTGATATCATACATGGATTTTGAGTTAAAGGGAAATTACAATTATGGGCATTTTCGAGGAACATTTTCGGGCACTTTTTGGGGTCCTTTCAGTAATGGTTTGTAGAAACTAAAAACTATACTAAGAAAATATAGAGACAATCAAATTGTATAGAAACATGGGTAATTGTGTTCCCCATGATTCACTAACTCAAAAACACAAGATAACACAAACCTAAATTAGGACATTGCATGTAGGATGTTGACTTGTATTCTTCTAACCCTTCGGCAAAGGCGAATGCCGAATTTCACTATAGCGCTTGGCCAACTACTGTAGTGTGAAAAGCTAACAATTACCTCTTGTCCAAGTCAAGCTCTGCTTGGCCGGGTTTGGTTGATTAGATGACAACACATTAATCGAATTCTGTCATCCATTTCCTTTTCCTATTCATCACTACATTGATCTGGATCATGACACTAGGCGGGGTTTAATGTCGGCCACCATAAAAAAACAAGCAAAATGAAATAAAATGGATAATTCATGCAAATACCCATCCAAATAAGTGCAAATAATCTGGGTTATTAAGCAAGCTACTTATGGTTCCCACAACCCCAAGTTGTGGGCTTAGCCACTCATCGCTTAGGCACATAAATGAACAATGAAATTAGAAGACATGAAAGATTTCTTACCCAAGAAAATTGAAGAACAAGGAAACCCTCTGTTAAATTAGAATCACAAGCTTGAATGATGAAATTAATCCACAAGTGAATCTACATCCCTAAATTTGAGTCTCAAGTAAAATCCTAAAAATTCTCTTTATTTACCCTATGAAAAAAACAACGTTCTAAGAATAATGAAATTTCTTTCCAAAAACTACTCCTAAAACCCCAATTTATACTATTTACAAAACTTACAAAAATCTCCTTAAAATAAATAGTAAATCTAGTCAGCTTCTGCTACGGTTTATAGCTACGGCTCCTAGGGTGACCGACGAGTCATAATCGGGCTTTTGTAGTCAGCACTTGAAATTTTGGACTTCACTGCTACAATCAAAATCTATGAGTTGTACTCTAGTCTACGACTCATAGTGCCTTCTTATAGTCCACCTTTGCATTTCTTGGTTCAATTTTAATCAACTCTATTAATTACTACGAGGCCCCCTTCTACGAGTCGTAGAGAGGACTACGACTCATACCATGAGCTCATATGGCTGAACTTCACATTTTAAGAATTTGGTTTTGGAAACTGTTAATTGCTACGATCATCCCTTATGACTCATAGCTTGGGCTATGACTCGTAGTAGGTCCTGTAGATCCTCAAAATCAACAAACTTCGTAACTTTTCCCAAAATCAAATGAACCTGTATTTTCTGCAAAAATAAATACAAATACACATAAAAATCATAAAAAGTCATGTTAAGGACATACAAAAATCTCATGTTTTAAGCATCAAATGTGCTGTATTTTGGCAGCACATCAAATGCCAGAGATGATGATCGGCAATAATAGGGGAAAGGGATTGTGCTAAATACGTCAGTAATTAGGGTAAAAAAATAAGGTCAAATTAATTTTGACCCCTTTTTATACTTTACCCGATCAACGATGTAAATTCAATGGATCGGGTCTATGAAATACTGACTACAAGTCATAGCTTGGTCTACGACTTGTAATTCCTAGTCTCGTAGACCACTAAACCCTTAGAAAAATTAAGAAATATACTTGGGTTCCACAAAGCCCATTGATGGACCGTAGGTAGGATTACAAGCTGTAAAGTTTACTCGTAGATGGAGTACACACTTATCCTGCTCACTGTAACTCCCTACGAGATAGGGTTACGAGTCATAAAGTGTAGTACGACTTGTATGTTAGGTGGTAGAGACTTTATTAGATGTATTTCCCAGCAAAACCTACAATCTTTGTCCTGAACCTGTATGCTTTTCAGAAAATGCACTTGCACCCTAGATGCAACAAACCCAATGTCAAAAATACCAATCACAATACAAGCAAACAATCAACTAAGAATTCAAAAACTAAAAATAAACTCCAAACTATGCTGAAACTCAAAAATGCTTGTGTTTCCTCGAAACTAGCCCCTGATTTATTGTCGCAGCATGAATTAGAAATATTGAGTACTTAGAATTCCTCAAGATGTGGTGAATCCCTATCACTAGACTTTGCCTCTTTCATAATGCCACTCTGAATCTACTCAAGTTGTGCTGATACAAGTCTGAACTGGCTATTGAGCTGTTGAATTTCCATCGAATGTTGGTCGACTTTGTAGTTTATGTTGATAATAACAAACTTAATCTCTTTAAACATCTCGTCTTGTGTATTTGCCTTTTGTACAAACTGGTCAGGATATCATCAACTTGAGAACTTCAATTTCAATTACAATGATGGTGCGGTAGGATGAACCAACTGCTCCTACCACTTTCTTCATCATGGCATTGATTCTTGGTGTGGAGTCTTCCGCGAATACTCTCTGGATTGTTTAGATATTGCATATGTTTCAGTAGAACCTCTAAGTTTTCTTGTTTTGTTCAAGCATTCGAAAGATTTCTACTTTTATCTTTGCTTGCTCAGAGTTCCTATCAGAGGTATCCACGTAACTAGTTGGTTGTTCATGTATAGGTCTATACACATGGTTTTCCTAAGACTAAACCTCCCGTAATAGCATCTGTATATGCTTGATTATCAGACTCCATTACTCGATAGAAACTTGCTACTGATGTTGTGTCTAAAATGCCAAGGTCTAGAACACTCCTCAAGCATCCTTTGAACTGCTCCCATGTCAAAATGAGTGAATCACCATGGAATTGATGAAAGCTAATGATTCGGTCCCTCAGCTTAAACCTGTTTGATCTAACAAAGAACCTTGATAAAAAAGCCCCTTTCAACTCCACCCAACTTTTGATCACACCTTGTGGAAGTTCAGATAACTATAAAGTAGCATTGGGTGTAAGAAACAATGGGTAGACATGGAGTCCCACAGCATCCATAGACAGATGTTGTGTTTCCATTACACTCCTACAAATATTTGCAACATTGTGTAGGTGGCCATGTGGATCCTCTGATGCATGGCTTTGCAACATTTGGAGTAGCTCACTAGAAATAGTGAACTTTGAGTCAGCTGGTAGAGACGGCAACACAATAACTCCCGTGATGCTGGCGTTCTCTTGGGCCATTTTTCTTGTAACCTATTGGATCTCTAAGTCAATCAGAGTTAAGTGAATAACTTGAATCCTTGTATAGGGAATACAATACCTAGTATACCTTGCAAAGAAACTAAACAAACAAAAACAAAAACAAAAGTAAAATATAGGAGAACTAAGAAACTAACACTTGAATGATACTACTAATGCATTACATCAAAGTCTAGCCGTATGTAACACCCCACATCCTACGATACTAATACTATGCAAAAGACACAAGATATGGTCTGGTCAAATTAGCGTTCATTTTTAAAAGTGCTTGAATCTCAAATTAGAGGGCGATACGTATGTCTGACGTTGAAGAGGGTTGAGTGTAAATACGTTTTATGTCAAATTTATGAGATCACGACCCTAAAAAAAGTGAGAAAATTGAGGTGATTGTAGGACTTAGGAAGCTAGCAGGTGAGTCACCTACTTGCTTAGCTTAAATTGCTAGCTAAATGAAGACGAGGACCGACGTCAAATTTATCAAAGTCCGATTATGAATAAAGTTTGTGTTAAGGGTGTAACTTTAGCCCATATTTTAGCATCATAAATGGACTATATTTCCAGCCCAAGAAGGATATCAAAAGTTCCAAAGAACATCACAACCCACCTGACTAATTGGCCCCAAACTAAATGAAGAGGAATTAGGAAAAATGGGCAGCCAAGGCCCATTAACTTTGAAACCCATTTAGGCCCAAGTGTGAGGGCCAAGCTGCTGCATCACCAACTTCTTAACATGTACTTATATGTGGTCAAAAGAGAATGAGAAAGTCAGCTAAAGAGACCCTTTAAAGGGCTCAAAAACAGCCCCTTAAGTCATTTCACTTGAAATAATTTTTCAGCTTTCCGAAAGAGTCTTGTTTTCTCTTTACTTCACTTCACAAGGCAGCCAACACAACCCTTTCGGGTTCTTGAAGGAAACCCGAATCTTGAATTCTAAGGCAAGTGCAAATATAAATGTATTTGTTACACTTATCCCATGACAAACAAGAAATATATGCTAGTTATGCTTGCTGAAATTGTTGGACAGCATGTGTTCCAAATGTTGTTGTACATTTTTCTTGTTTATTTGGAAGCTTTTCTCCTTTTGGTTGGATTGATTATGAATGGAAGATACTATTCTTAATGACTATTGGTTATGTAATGATTTATAAATGTTGCTGCACCATTATTACAGTCTGCGAAAGTAAGTTCTTGTGTGATATCGTAATTATGCTCGTAGTAGGAACTTGCGGTTGATTGATTGACGACTATGGTCTCACGTCCTCTACTTATTTTGAGGACTATTTTGAAATGTTTTAGGACTGGTTTTATGTGTGTATATGGTGGGGACTGTTTGGTTAAAGTTGGAACAGATTTGGAATTGTCGACGTCAAAATGTAGTGAAGGGATGTAACGTTATACCGCCCATTTGTATGTTGTGTAGAATTGTTATGTGTTGTGCCTTGTGGCTATTGTAGGACTGTTATGGCACTAAAACAAGCTGCACATGATATGTATATGATAATGGGTATTTGAAAGTACAATTAGGGGTGGAAAGGTTGAAAGAACACGCTCGGGTTTATAATTATCCGCTTGCTGCCCGTGTGTGTTTTTTTTATGAGATTGGGCTGCCAAGATGTACTTATTGGATGCTAATGCTATTTTTATCACCTACTATGCTATACATAAATATGTGGAGGAAGGGACGGTTATCTCAACGTAATAGCGAGGTCGTACAGCGAGGTATGTAGGGCTACTCGATTTCGCATTACTTGGCATGAAATCTACATTCTTCATTGGCACATAAAGGCACTTACAAACTCCGACACAACTACTAACCATGTCTCCACTCTTTCTCATATTCATATGCTCCCATACATAGTCACCTTCAAATCTGCATACATACATGGATACCAAGTTACATGAGTTCTTATTGCTAAATAAAGTTCACGAGTTGTTTCATCTCATACGCATTTCATTATTTGTGTGTCTTACTCCTTTCAATATGGTTTCCACAGCTAGATAGAGCCAAAGATTCACTATTTTTTAGCTTTGGGGTATGATGGAAAAAAGTAAAATGGCTCTTTAAACTGCCTACTCTTCGTTCAATTATGAAGTAGCAGTTAATCAATGCAACTTTCGACGCTCATCATGGGTGATTCGAAAATAGTCACTCTATGTTTTAAACACAGGGGTCAAGCTGCGTATATCCGACCCCCCCGACCCCGCAATGGGCAGGAGCCTTTGAGGCAATAGGGTAATGTTGATGTTGTTGTTGTACTCCTTTCAATATGGTGCGGTCTTTTATGATTATTTATGTGTCGTATTTTATACCTACAGTCCTACAGCTTCAATATTACGACCACCAAAAGAATCATCTCAAAGGTAATAGAAAGATAAAGTAAAATATATTGCTTATTGATGAGTGGTAACCCGAGGGGTGGAAGCATCACCTAGCCAGGGTCGATCTTACAACGAGGGGTAGCCCAAGGGGTTAAAGGAAAAGCCTAGCTAGGGACGATCCCAATATAGATTTACCACTGATCAGCTGGTCATTTGTATTTCATACTATGCATAGATTATACAGTAAAGAAAAAGTAATAAAAAGAATATAAACTACATTATCCTAAGTATAAATAATGGTGGTCTCTTATCCTACACCAGTGCATAGTTTCATTTGTGTTGTTACATCATAATATAGTATTTCCTGCCTTACATATTCAGTACATTATCTCATACTAATATCCCTTATGGGGGACCTGTATTTCATGCTGCATGTATAGGTGCTAGTAAATTTACCCAATAGGAGTACAGGATATCGAGTTGTTGTTACCAAGCTCCAGGTTGCTTTGAAGCTTTGTGTGTCTAGAGCTTTAATTTTTGTATTGTATAGTTAGCCGAGGCGGGGCCTGTCCCAAACCTTATTATGTACTTGTCCTTATAGAGTCCTTGTAGACTATGTAAATTAAAGTGTGGTCATATCTCGTACTTTAGACACTGTGGCCCCAACGGCCTAGCCATATGCATTTCCTTTTGGCTTGTTATTACTTTTTACTTTCTTAAAGGCATGTGGAATGTAGAAATCCCTTATAATATATGTAGAAAGCGCATAGATACAGGTTGGTTCTCCCGAGCCCTATCGGCAACGGAAGCCAGTCCGCCTTAATGTGACTTTGGGCATGATACCGTATTCCCCGGCAACGGCGCCATTTTCTTTTGATCATGCAAAAGATCCACCTCTCTTTTGAGTTCAAAGCGATTGTCAAAGTAATAAACCTAACAAATGTTAGGGTCGAATCTTAGGGAATACGGGACTTTCATAATCGATTCACCAATAAGCAATTCAAGAATTAACTAACTCCATTCCCAAAAGGGGGGGGGGGGTTGCAATGATTGATAAGAAATTAAACTAAACTAACTAAAATGGAGGACAGTCAACAATGGGGAGCAACTTGAGTATTGTGTTCCCCATGATTCACTAACTCAACATTCTCAGATAGAATAATTGTCAACTAGAATATCACATGTAGGACGGTAATTTAAGTTCTTCCAACCCTTTCGTCAATGGTGAAGGTCGAATTTAACTCTGGGACTTGTCCCATCTCCATAGTGTGCTATAATAACAATTACCTATAGTCCCATTCAACACCCCCTTGGTCTAGTTCGGTTGATTACACGAAAATATGTCATTGAATCCTATTAATCAAGCTTTTTTCCTATTCATTACCACTTGGATCGGGAAGGTAACCTAGGCGAGTTCTAATGTTGGCAACCACAAGGAAACATCCAAAATGAAGAGAATTGATTAATATGTGCAAATTTCTAGGAATTCCAAATCATTTGGGTCTAGTTGGTTAGATTCTCATGGTTCCCACAACCCCAAGTTATGGGTTTAGCCTTTCATGCTATAGGAAGACAAAGAAACTATGAATTGAGAAAACATAATTAATCTCTTACCCAAATAGATTGAAGTACAAGCAAACCCAATTTGTATTGAGAATCACAAGGTTGAAAGATACAATTAATCCACATGTGTATTCTCTTCCAAAATATTCATTCTCCAAATATAAAACCCTAGAAATGCTCTAATTTGTGCTCTCTGCTCCTCTGAAAAATCTATTAGAAACTATGAAAAGATGCACTTAATGACCTAATATTTACTATTTGTAGTATTTACAAACAAGTCCCTAAATAAATTAGAAAAATTGGTTGGCAGCTATTACAACTCATACTTACAACTCGTATTTGGGTGTACAAGACGTAATCGGGCTTCCATGTTCAGCTTCTTGGATCTTAGACTTCACTGCTACGAAACATCTTCACAAGTCATAGTCTGATCTATCAATCGTATTGTCCTCTCGTAGTCCATATCTGTAGCACTTGGTTCAATATTGGAAAACACTGCAAACTCCTATGAAATCCCCCAATATGACTCGTAGATTGAACTACGAGTCGTAAAGAGGTCTTGTGTCACTGAACCTCAAATCTTCAGACTTTTAACCAACACTGGAAATTCCTACAAAACCAACTTTATGACTCATACATAGCCTACAACTCGTAGAGAGTCTCTTAAGTCTGCCAAAAGAAGAAAAAGTTTGCAATCTTCGCCAACCCACTTTTCCTGCAAAAACAAACAAAAAACACATAAAAAACCTATAAATGTCACATTGAGAATACAAAAAATCTCATGTTTTAGGCATCAAATGTTTTGTATTTTGACAGCACATTAGGTACCCACACCATCTTTTCAAAATAAGATCAGATAGCTATTTAGCAAACCAAAGCACACCGGTGCATGTGACAACACAACTATCACATGCACGGGAATATCAACAACCCACAATCACTGAACAAGTAAAACGCTAACAATGCAATGCAAGTTCCTTCACATTAAAAAGTTTTGGTTTTGATACTCACTGATGATTTCATATTTAGCTTTGGAACTGTGCAAAAGCACTCACCCTCACAATAGATATTCATGCATGATGACTAATACCATAGGCTTGCCCCTATACTCATGAAATAGAGCTTTAGCTAATTGGAGTAGGATCACTTTAGGACCTTCTAGGCTTGTAACATAGGCTCAGGGGGCTTTGAGATCATATTTTGGGAAAAAGTGACTAATAGCCCTTCTTGAAACTGCATTTTCCCACACTTTTGCCTCACCAACTTTATCATTTTCACCTTATTCTGCCTTTTTCCTTATTCAAGCTTTTCTGGGTGCTTTTATCTCATTTTTCAACATTTGCCTTATCCTTTACACATCATTATGCTTTTTTTTAGCTCAATCTAAGGCATCTTACATTTTTCTTACAGCTGATACATACGTTTTCTTCTTTTTCCTAATTCACTACCTTATTTTTTGTTCTTCTCCTTTACACCAACCATCCTCAACTTAAGCTTTTAGCCTAAAGTGAAGTACATAATTCCTATTCCCCGAACCAGGGCCACATTTTGTAGCCATCCTCAACTTAGGCTTTTTGCCAAAGTCAAGGTTCACAATGATCAAGGAAAGACTAGGGCCAATATCAAGGTTTTTTTTACTAGACAAGGTTAGGTTAATTAGGTGTTTTAGAAAGAATTGGTACATGTAAGACTCAAATATTTTGAACAAGGGATAAAACTTCATTTGGTTGGTCATTTTTAGGAAAAAGTTGACTAATTAAAGAACAAAGGCCTATGATCGCTTTCAAATCCATTTAATCTACAATCTAAGCTTAGAGTAACAGGGCAAGTTCTGAATTAGCCCAAAATACATGAATCTAGCAAAATAAGCTCACACTCACATGACATTGCACACATTATCAATAAGAAACTCACAAATCATGCTCTTATCTCAAATTACCCTCACTTATTAGAACAGATATTGCCAAACACCTAAACATGCATAGTTGCCATCTAACTACTAATCAAAAAAATTTTGGTAGGTTCCATTTTCCAAAACAAAACATAAAAACATGTTATATGCTATAGCTTTTAGTACTATATGCTATAAATATTATCTAAACATCCTAAACGTGCTGGTTCAACAAAAATGAGATATCCACGAGGAAATAAAGAACACAAGCAAGAAAACCTCGGTATCAAAATTTGGGGTAGTTATGGACCATAAGCTATTCAGACTTCACTAAGGACCATAATGACCCACAACCCATCAAAAGAGGTGTGCATTATCCCCAATACATAAAATCAAATAATAAACAAAATATAAGGGGTCAAAAACATACTTGGGCGCCTAAGCGTCATGGTCCACCTTGAGTTGCCCCCCAAGAAGCGCCTGATTTATTATCGCGGCATGATATAGCTATCATGAGTACTAAGGCTTCGTCAAGATGCCATTCTTCAACCGTCTTCATCTTTTCCACCTTTCCAAGGTATGACAAGACTCTTTCGCCATTTGCTTCCAATGTACCTCCATTTTATCTCTCCAATTCAGTGGTCCCATGATCAAAGTCATGTGCTACCCAAAAGGGTCCCATCCATCTGGATTTGAGCTTCTGGGGGAACAATCTTTAGTCTGGAATTGAAGATTAACACTAAGTCCCCTAGTGTGAATTGGTGGTTTTCTATGTGGTATTCATGTTGTACCTTCATTCTTTGCTTATATAAGGCTGATCTTTCATATGCTTTCTATCGAAATTCATCAAGCTCATGGAGTTGGCTCAATCTAGAGGTTGTTGCATTAGTCCCATCCAGATTCAACTTCTACAAATCCCATATTGCTTTATGCTCAAGTTTCACTGGCAAATGACATGCCTTCCCAAAGACAAATTTATACTGGGACATGCCTAGAGAGGTGTTGAATGCATTCTGGTATGTCCCAAATGCATCATCCATCTTCTATGACCAATTTGTTCGGTTTGCATTCACAGTCTTAGATAAAGTCTATTTAATTCCCGATTTGACACTTCTACTTGCCCTCTCATTTGGGGATGATAAGGTGTTTCCACCTTATGTTTCACTCCATACTTTTCAAGAAGAGCTTTAAAAATTCTATGCAGAAGTTAGAACCTCTTTCACTGATGACAGCCCGAGGAGTACCGACCCTCGAGAAGATGTTCTTTTACAAGAATGATGTAACACTTTTACCCACATTGTTAGGTAGAGCGACGGCCTCCAACCACTTTGATACATAATCCACCAAAACTAAGATATACTTGTTTCCATATGAGCTAAAAAATGGTCCTATGAAATCTATCCCACACACATCAAACAACTCAATCACCAATATAGGATTTAGAGAGAGCTCATGCTTGCGAGTAATCCCACCTTCTCTTTGGCTCTGGTCACAAGCTTTGGCATAGTCGTGGGTATCTTGGTGGATGGTTGGCCAATAATACCCACATTATAGAATCTTGTGGGCTATACAAATCCCACTATGATGTCCACCCACAAATGACTAGTGGCATGCCTTAAGTATACTCATCATTTCAACCTCAGGAACATAATGAAGAATAATCCCATAAGCACATACATGGAATAAGTATGGGTCATCCCAAAAGAACATCCTCATGTCGTGTATAAACTTCCGACATTGATGTGTGTATAAGTCGGGTGGCACGATATCACTTACTAAGTAATTTACATAATCTACAAACCAAGGTATCAGATCATGCAATACAAAAAACACTCTCTCATCAATGAAAGAATCATTATCTCCAATCTATCATCAAACTTCATCATTGCCCTATCTTCCAATTTAGATACGTGATCAGCAACCTGATTCTCTGTCCTTTTTCTATCAATGACATCAAAGTTGAACTCTTGCAAGAGAAGCACCCATCTCATCAACCTTGGGTTTGCATCCTTTTAAGCCATCACATATTTAAGTGTTGAGTGTTCTGTATGCACCACTACTTTGGCTCACAACAAATATGGCCTAAAATTTTCGAATGCAAAAACAAATGCGAGTAATTCTTTTTTTGTCACAGTGTAGTTTTTCTAAGCAATATTTAGGGCTTTACTGGCATAATATATGGGATGTAATATCTTCTTTTTCCGCTATCCCAATACCACACCTAGAGAAATACCACTTGCATCACACATAATTTTAAAGGGCTTCGATCAGTCTGGAACCACAATAATAAGTGATGAGATCAACCTCTTCTTTAACTCTTCAAACGCTTGCGTATGCATCATAAAACACAAACATAGCATCTTTCTCCAATAATTTGCACAATGGGTGTGAAATTTTAAAGAGGTCTTTTATGAACCTCCTATAGAATCCTGCATATCCTAAGAAACTCCTCCACCCATTACTAAGATGGGTGGTGGAAGCTTCTTAATCACCTCAACTTTAGCTCTGTCAACCTCAATGCCTTTACCTGATATCCTGTGTCCCAACACAATATCCTCTTTCACCATGAAATGACATTTTTCCCAGTTTAGAACCAGATGACTTTATACACATCTTTGTAAAACATCATGTAAGTGTGCCAAAAAATCCTATAATGAGTTTCCAACCACATTAAAGTCATCCATCAAAACTTCAGTAGTACTCTCCACCATGTTTGATAAGATAGACATCATGCATCTTTGAATTGGAGCTAGGGCATTACACAACCCAAATGGCTTCCTCTTGAATGCAATGGTGCCATAGGGGCATGTAATGTTATCTTCTACTGATCCTTCGGAGAAATGATGATCTAATTATAACCAGAATACCCATCAAGAAAATAGTACCACCCCTTTTCTGCTAATTTTCAAGTATCTGATCCATAAATGGCATAGGAAAGTGATCCTTCTCTATCGAGGTATTGAGCTTTCAATAATCTATGGACACCCTCCATCCTATGACTGCCCTCATTTGGATTAATTCATTGTTAGCATTAACTGCCACTCTGATACCCCATTTCTTTGGAACACACTGCATTGCGCTTACCCATCCACTATATGGAGTTGGGTAGATTACACCTGCATCCAACAATTTAATGATCTCTTTGCGAACAACCTCTTGCATAAGAGGGTTTAAGCACCTTTGATGCTAAATGCTCGGCTTGTACTCCTCGACTAACTTGATTTTGTGTGTACATAACATAGGAGGGATACCAATAATGTCTTTAATAGTCCATCTGATGGCCTTCTTAAATTGTTTGAGCACTATTACAAGGGCATCCACTTGCTAATCATTCAACGTTGTAGCTATTATGACTGGAAAAGTGTTGTTGACTCCCAAAAATGCAAATATACTGGAAGTGCTTTCAATTCTAATAGCGGTGGGTGTTCTATGGAGGGCTTTGTGGGTGGTGACTCCCGATTTTACAAGTCTAGCTCTAGTTTAGTTTGGTGTCTAGGAACAAAAGACACCCCTAGAGAATTTATTATGTCCTTATTGCTTAGGATACCATCACTGTCGAAATTCATCAATACCACCTCCAAAGTTCAACACCCAGTCTTATCTCAAGTGCTACTTATGGCTCAACATCATCAAAAGTCTGGATAATCGAAACCACTCTCACATAGTTTTCATTCTTTACTAGTTGACAGACATTGAACATGACTGTATCCTTCCCAAATCTGAACTTCAGTAGACCCTTCTCCACATCCACAAAGGTATGACCTGTAGTTAATAAAGGCCTTCCCTAAATAAAAGGAACTTCAAAATCACCTCACAATTAAGGATCACAAAATCTGATGGAAATATAAATTTTTCCACCTTTACCAACACATCATAGAGTATCCCCACAGGTTTCTTCACCGTTCGATCTGCCATTAACAACCCCATGTTAGTAGGGGTAGGGGCTCCCAATCCTAGCTTCTTATAAACCATAAGAGTATCAAATTGATACTAGCACCCAAATCACATAGTGCCCTTGTGAACTCCATATCACCTATAGTGCAAGGTATGGTAAAAGCACCTGGGTCTTCGCGCTTTTTTGTCAGGACTTAGGGGTAATGACACTATAATGTTAAAGCTCTTGAGAAAGCTCCTCACTTAATGTGCAATTTTTGGAAACCAAATCCTTGATATATATTGCATAACCTTACATTTTCTCCAAATCTTCAATAAAAGGGATGTTTATGGATTGTTGCTTAAGCATAGAGAGAAAGTGCTTGAACTTGCCATCCTCTTCCCTCTTCTTGAGTCTTTGAGGTATAGGAGGAGGAGGCCTTGGGACAAGCTTATACTTTTATGGCTCTTTGTACCTCACTCACCCTAATTTGACGCAATCATCTCCTTTAACCACATCCTTATCTGCAACTATCTTCTCACGAACATCTCCTACCTCAACCGATAGGAGATGCCACAGATTAGCCTTCATTCTTTGGAATTTGCACCATATGATTAGCCTTCATTCTTTTGAATTTGCACCGTAGGCAATATACCCTTCTGACACTGATTCAATTGACTTGACACATGACCATACTGTTGCTCAAACTATTTAATATCCACATAATGAGAGTATTTTCTGATTAATACTTGAAATTTTAGATATCATGCCTTTTAGAGTTTTATCTTTTGTCTCGACCTTTTTTAACAAGTGATCAAACATCTCCTCAATTCTAGAATTTCTAGCACCTGTGTCCTGGTTATCTGGTTGCATATATGGACCATTTCAGACACCATCTCTTCTATGCCAATCTGCTTCAGGAACCCTGTTCCTCCCAAAATAACCACCAAAGTTGTCTCTATAAGCTCCATCTTTACCATAGTTCCGACCTTATTTTCCTAGAACTTGGTGCCAATAGTCCTGATTGGACCCTTGCGCATTGGTCCGAAAACCCCCTATTTGGTCATTCACAAAACAAGCATCCTCCTCAAAATATGGCTCCTCGTACATGGGTGTATGTGGAGGTTGGTGAACTACATCATTTACTCTTTCTTGGTTTAGCTTGATAACCACATCCATGCTTGCTCTCCTTATTAATTTAGGCTTACTCTAAACCAACACTCACAGCATATGAACCCTTTGTTGAAGCTCTATCTTGTTGGCCCTCTTTAAGATTTGTCTTGACCACTTGCTCCATATGGTCTACAATCCTTGCAAATGGTTGATCTACAAACATACCCCTATAATAGTTTCAGCACAAACCTGGCTATTCTCATCAAGGGCATGGTAGAAGATCTCAACCTAGGCATCATCAACTATCTTGTGTTTAGGTACGCTTCTCAAACACTTAGTTAACCGCTCCTAAGTAGTACATATTGAATCACTAGGAAGTTGCTCAAAAATGTTGATCTGATCCTTTAATTTGAGCTTCTTCGATCTAGGAAGTACCTCTCCAAAAAAGCCTTTTGTAAATCTGCCCAGCTAGTGATTGAACTTTATGGGATCTCAGATCACCATAACGTACATTTTCCTATTAAAAAATAATGGAAAAACAAGAAGACCTATAACATCCATAGACAGATTCTATGACCCCATCACACTTTTGCAAACAAATGCAATATTATGCAAGTGGCTATAAGGATTCTTGGATGGTAAGCCCACAAATAGGCCACGGTTCTGCAGCATCTGATGTAACCCACCAGAGATTGTGAACTTTGTGTCAACGAGTAGTGGTGGCAACACAATAACTCCGGTCACATCCATAGCCATGGGGTTCAACCTATATTGATTTCATTGGTAAGCTTTGGTGTCAAACTCCCGAGTTTGTTGAATGTTCTCCAAAGTAGGTGGATTATGATCCCCATCATTTCAGGTAAAAACTCCATTGGCTGCATTGTTGACATTTTCATGGGACATTCTTCTAGTAATTCTTTGGATCTCTGGATCAAGTGGACTTACTCCTAGTATTGGTGATACACTACTTGTATACCTTACAAAGAAACAAAAACAAAAACAAAAACAAAAACAAAAATAGAAGTAAAATGAAGAGAACTAAAGATTAACACTAAAATTACTTAACGAATCAACTTAAGTCCTGTCATATTCCCCGGCAACGACGCCAAAGTCTTTGATGTTGCCCAAGTTACACATCCTTTTAGAGGATAAAATGGTCGTTATCAAGACATAAAACCTAACAAAGTTTAGGATTGGACCCAAGAGAATACGTAGACTCAAAGAAAATTTATCAATAAGCAATTAAAGTAATTAACCAACTCAATTCCCCAAAAGGGGGGGGTTACAATATTCAACAACAGAATAAACTAAACTAACTATCACAAGAGATAGCCCATAATGGAGAGCAACTAGGGTATTATGTTCACATGATTCCCCAGCTTAGTATCCATGAATAAACCAGTATCCAAGGATGCGGACTCACGCAGACCAAATGCGGACCTACGTATTTTGTTGCTAATGATTTCTATCTCGGTCCAAGGCTTTTGGATTTTGGGTCCAAGTGTTCCCAAATGTGTTTTTACATATACTTACCCTTATTTCACCCTCATATTATCCTAAACATTTCACAAGACTCACTCAAACACAGCCATATTTTCACTCCAAAATTAAAGTGTCAAAATCCTCATCCAAAACTAAGGATTTCCTTTAAGCTTAAAGCCTCCATTTTCAATCTTCATCAAGAGCTTCTTCAAAGCTAAGGTATGTGGGTTTTAGCCATTGGTCCTTTCATCCATGGTTCCCTAATTTGCTTTTTACTAGATTTGCATGATTTAAAGTTGATTTTACAAATGGGTTTACTATTATGAACATGTCTATGAACTATGTTAAAGTTGGGTAAAGTGTGACTATTTTGCTATGTTTTGAGCTATAAATCTTGGACCTAATGTAAGATGTGACGATGGATTTTGACATATATTTCTTGGGTGTATTTCCAGGTGTTGATTGAGGGTTTTACATGGGATTTTATTACATAATTTCATCAATATGTGAATAGATCAATCTGAATAGATCAATATATCATCAATGAAGACAACAGTAGAGGAATCAAGATAGGGTTTGAAGACCCTATTCATTATGTCCATAAAGATGGCCGGTGCATTGATCAACCCAAAGGACATCACCAAAAATTCATAATGCCCATATCTACTCCGGAAGGACATCTTGGAAATACCACACTTCCTCACTCTCACTTCATGATACCTGGACCGAAGGTCAATATTAGAGAAAAAGGCTAGCCCTTTGTAATTTGTCAAACAAGTCATCAATTCTTGAAAGAGGATATCTATTTTTTATAGTGACCTTATTGAGTTGCCGATAATCAATGAACATTCTAAGTGACCCATCTTTCTTTTTCAAAAACAACACCAGAGCAAAGGTGATTTTCTAGGTCTAATAAATCCCTTTTCCAACTAATCTTTCAATTGCTCTTTAACTCTTTCAACTCCATTGGGGCCATACGGTAAGGGGGAATGGAGATAGGTTGAGTATTGGGAAGAAGATTTATGCCTAAGTCCATCTCCCTTTCGAGAGTGACACCGGGAAGGGTCATTTGGGAAGACATGAAGAAACTCATTTACAATGGTGACCAACTCAATAGAAGGGACCTTGGACTCTACATCTTTAACTCTCACAAGATGACACAAACACCCTCTAGAAATCAACTTATGGTCTTTAATGCATGAAAGGAATCTACCCTTGACCACCACATCTTGACTTTCCCACTCAAGGACGGGTTCTTTTGGAAATTGAAAGTTGACCCTGCGAGTTCCACAATGAATAGAAGCATAGAATGCATGCAACCAATCCATCCCAAGAATGACATCAAAGTCTACCATGTTTAATTCAACAAGATCATAAAGCAACAACTTATTCAAAATGCAAGTAGGACAACTTTTGTAAACATTCCTAGCAACAATAGAGGTACCAAGATGAGTAGACACTTCATATGACTCATAGAACAACTCGGGAACAACATGGAACTTCTTAGCAACAAGAGGAGTAACATGGAAAGAGTGGCACCTGGATCAATCAAACCATACACCTCAAAGTCAAAGATTTTCAACATACTGGTAACAATATCGATGACCTCACCAACCTTTTCCATGTACAGCATAGAATTGATTGTGCCTTGGGGCACCACCTTGAGGACTACCTCTCCCCAATGGGTCGCATTAGCACCCCAGATGTTGCTACGATTTATTGGTCCATCTACCTTCTTGTTACCAAGATCCCCTCAATTATAGAATGCATAGAACCCCTCAAACATGGGCACCGATGATTCTTTCCACATCTTGGACACACATTATTAGGAGTCGTTCCACCCACACATTGACTCCTAGGGAAGTCATTAGCAAACCCCCTATTAGTAACATGAGGAGGCCCTTGGCCTTGATGAAATCTAGCACCCTTTTGGAACCTACTCTCAAAGTATGACCTCTTGGCCTCATGTCCCTTCCTATTTCTCAACTTTTCATCATCCATTTGCTTGACATTAGTCATCAACCGAGACAAGTTCATGTCACCAATTAACAAGGTGGATCGGCATTCGTCACTCACCAAGTCGGAGACCCCCATCACGAATTTATTCATCCTTGATCTAGTATCGACTACGAAATGAGGAGCATACTATGAAAGTTGATTAAACTTGAGGGCATACTCCCTCACACTTAAGGAACCTTGTTTCAAGTTCATAAACTCTACAAACATCACTTCCCTAAGATCAAGTGGGAAAAATCAATTAAGGAAGGCCAATTTGAACTCCTCCCAAAGCACCACATTACCAACTCTCTTCTCACCCTTCAATTGCTTATACCAAATTTGTGATACCCCTTTGAGTTGGTATGCTACCAAGTCTGCCTTTTCATTTGGCCCAACACCCATGATATTCAAGATTTTGTAGACCTCATCAATGAACTCTTATGGGTCTACATCCACCATTGACCCATCGAAAACTGGAGGATTCATCCTCATACAGTCTCTTACCCTAGCTTTGGGGGTGTTAGCATGAGGGGCTTGGGCCCCTTGTTGGACTTGGTTAGACACCACTTGGGAAAGCATACTAAGAGCGTCTCGGAGCTCAATATTTTTAGGTTGCGCCTTGGGAGTTTGGGCTTATATTCCTATAGTGTTTGGCATTATGTAACATAGCAAAGAACAATCGTTGGGGGGGGAAACCTCACTACAGCTCTATAACATGACATAGAATATGAAGAAGGGAAACATTTTCTATAACGCCTCAGAGCCTCCTACTCATAGTCATGGAGCGCTTCACAACTATGAATAGGACTCTAATCGACGTGATGTGTTGGACTCCGACTATCTATCAACCTAATGCTCTGATACCAAATTTATCACAACCCAAGCCTAAGGACGAGACATGACACGGGCGAATGGGAAACCAAAAGGAACCTCAGTCAAGCCTTTCAACTTATCATTACACATTATTGGTCACGGAAGCATGTAAAAGATATTAAATAAGATTAATCGCAAAAGGAGGCTAAGGGATAGCTTGCAAAACAACATCAATAAAGGCCAAGGAGTCATAGCCCATAACATAGATACATAACTTGTCCAACAAACACCCCTAAATACATTGATAGAGTGGGGGCCAAGACAAAGTAACCGGGCTCGCCCTCAAAGTCAAAATAGAAAATAAGTAAGTGTCTTAGTACATAGATAATAGCAATCATAGACTAAGGTCCCCCGAAATAAAGGACTCACCAACAAGCTTGGGAATAGCATCGACTAGCCATGTGGAAGAGAAAGATGATAGACTTTAGCACCAGTCCCTACATGGTGATATCATGTAGGCAAGAGTATGCATTAGTACATTTGAATGTACTAAGTATGTGTGGTGAAATGCAACAATAGATAGACATCATACTCAAAATGCATACATTAGACAATAGGCATAGTTTAACAATATGCCATGTATGATCAATGCATAAGTAAAACATGCTTTCAATAACTTATGCTCATAGTATAATATGTCATGTATGATCAATGCGTAAGTAAAACATGCTTTCAATAACTTATGCTCATATAAGACATCATATGTGTAGAAGAGACCAAACTAGAATCCTAACTATGGTTGGGAGATGCTATTCACACGTGGACACCCTGGTGGCAAGGTACATGTGACGCCCCAAAGTCCTATTGAGGCAGATCGGAAATCGTTACCGATAAGGGTCGGGAGAACCAACCTATATCTATGAGCTTTTGGTACATATTATAAGGGATTTCTACCTTCATTGTGCGTTTAAGAAAGTAAATAGTAATAGTAAGCCAAAAGCAAATGCATATGGCTAGGTCGTTGGGGCCACGGTGTCTAAGGTATGAGACATGGAAACACTTTGATTTACATAGTCTACAAAGCCTCTAGATAAGGAAAAGTATCTGATAAAGGTCGGGACAGGCCCTGCCTCGACTAATTGTACAACACAAACATATAAGTTCTAGACACCCACAAAACTCCGAAGCAACCTGGATCTTGGTAACATAAGCTAGATATCCTAAATACTCTACTAGGAAGATCTACTAGCACCTATACCTGCAGCATGAAATGCAGGGCCCCCATAAGGGACGTTAGTACGAGATAATATACTGAATATGTAAGGCAGGAAATATTGTATATGAAGTGACAACTCAAACGAAATTATGCACTAGTGTAGAATAAGAGACCACCTTTAGTTATATTATGGGATCATGTACTTTATGTTCTTTAGATTACTGCACCTTTATTGTATAATATGTGCATCATGCAATACAAATGACCGACTGATCAGTGGAAAATCTATATCGGGATCGTCCCTGGATAGGTTCTTCCTTAATCCCTCAGGCTACCACCTGTGATAGGATCGTCCCTTTCTAGGTGATGCTTCCATCCCTCGGTCCACCACCCGTCAATAAACATACACTTGATCTTTTAATTACTTTGAGATGATTCTTTTGGTGGTCATAATATTGGAGCTATGGGACTGTAGATGTAGCATGTGACATGTAAATAATCATACAAGATAATATGACAATGAAAAGAGTATGTTACATAAATAATGAGATGCGTGTGAGATGAAACAACTCGTGAACTTTGATGCGAGTGAGATAAAACAACTCGTTAACTTTATATAGCAACAAGAACCCATGTAACTTGGTATCCACCTGTGTATGCAGATTTGAAGGTAATTATTTATGGGAGCATATGAATATTAAGAAGTGTGGAGACACGGTTAATAGTTTCGTCGAAGTTGGTAAGTGCCTTTATGTGCCAAGGATGGATCTATGTTTCATGCCAATAATACGATATCAAGTAGCATTACATACCTCATTGTATGACCTAGTTACTACTTTGGAGTGGCTGAATTTTCCCTCAAATATTTATCTACTGTATACTAGGCAATAAGACTAGCATTAGCAGTGATGAAACACTTCTTGGTAGCCCAATACCATAAAAACTAACATCCGGGCAGCAAACTTTTAATTAGCGACGCAAAGGCATTTCTTCATCTTTTCGCTTATAATCGTATTTTCTAATAGCCATTCTTATGTACATATCATATATATCTTATTTTAGACTCCTAATAGTCTTACAACAGCCCACAAGGCACAACAAATAACAATTCTTGACAACATACAAACATGCGGCATAATGTTACATCTCTTCAACACACTTCGACGTCAACAATCCCGTACATGTTTTAACTTTACCCAAATTGTATCCAATGTTTTTTTACATATAAAACTAGTCTTAAAATATTCCACAAATAGTCCCAAAATAGGTGAAGGTCGTGGAACAACATATTATAATTATCAGCTCCCAAGTTTCCTTTAAGAGTACAATTACGATGTCACACAGCAATTCATCTTTGCAGGTTGTAAAAGTGGTGCAACAGCTCAATTACATGACTAATAAACTATACCTTGTTAAAAAAATAAGTCCTACTTCATAATTCAGCCAACCAAGAAGAGAAAACCCTCTTAAATAACAAGAAAAGTTCACAACAATCTTTAGGACACATGTTGTCCAAATTTCCAGCACAACATACTAGTATATACTTCTTATTTTTCATCAAGAAATCATACTAAATACTCAACTATGATTACTTAGATTTTCCTTCAATATTATGGTTTCCTTCAAGAACCCTAGAGGGTTATGTAGGCTGCTTTGAGAAATGAATTAAAGAGAGAAAAAGAGTTTTTTTGGAAAGCTGAAAATTTTTTTCTAGTGGAAGACTCTTTCGGCCGACTTTCTCTTGAACCTTTGACCAGATATTAACACCTATTAATACACCTATTATACAGCAGCTTGGCCCTTACACTTAGGCCTAAATGGGTCTCAAAATTGAAGGGCCTTGGCTGCCCATTTTCAAGCTTTTTTCTTAATTAGTTTTGGCCCAAATAGTCAATAGGGTGGTGATGTACTTGGGCCCTTTTTACATTCTTTTTGGACTAAAAGTAAGGTCCATTTATGATACTAACATGGGCTAAAGTTAAACCCTTAACACGTACTTTATTCATAATCTGACTTAGACAAATTCGACCGGGCCTCCTCTCCGTTTAGCTAGCAAATTAAGCTAAGCAAGTAGGTGACTCACCTACTAGCTTATTAAGTCCTACAAGCACCTTAATTCTCTCACTTTTTTTAGGGTTTTTATCTCTTCAATTTAAGACAAAACATGTATAGACTCAGCCCTCTTAAGCGTTAGACGTACATATTGCCCATTAAAACGAGATTCAAGCACTTTTAAAAATTGGCGCTAATTTGACCAAACCATATCATGTTTCATTTACATAGCATTAGTACATGTAAATTGTAGGGGGTTACATCCTCCCCCCCCAGCGATCATTCGTCTTCAAATGTTAGCACAATTGGATAGGTTAACCATGTATAAACCTTTATTTAAACAAACCTTTGACAACATATTAAGCATTCAATCACATGTACCTATTAGTGTTCCAATTCTGCATGTTGGACTTCCTCTTTAGCTTCAAACAAGTAAGGGTATTTTGATCTCATCGCATCCTCGGCCTCCCATGTTATTTCATCTGCTTTCTAGTTTCTCCAAAGTACCTTTACTGAAGCTATTTCTTTATTCTTTAGCTTCTTAACTTGACGATCTAGAATAGCAACAGGTACTTATTCATAGGTGAGATCTTTTGTAACATGCATATCCTCAATAAGAGTGATATGAGATGGGTTACCTATGCATTTTCAAAGCATTGAGACATGAAAAACTAGATGAACCATTGAAAGCTCTTGGGGTTGCTCTAGTTCATATGCAACCTGCCTAAATTTTTTAATAATTTTATATGGCCCTATGTAACGTGGGCTCAGTTTTCCTTTCTTAAAGAACCTTATAACCCCTTTCATTGGAGATACCTTTACAAATACTCAATCCCCTACTAAGAATTCCAATTCTCTCCTTCTAACATCCGCATATGATTTGTGACGACTTTGGGCTGTTTCTAGATGCTACTATATTACCTTAACTTTTTCCATGGCTTGCTTACTAGATCTGGCCCAAGTAAGGTGGTTTCACCCACTTCAAACCATCCAATTGGCGACCTATATTTCCTTCCATACAAAGCTTCATAAGGTGCCATCTTGATACTCTAGTGGTAGCTATTATTATAGGCAAATTCAATAAGTGGCAAGTGGTCCACCCAACTACCTTTAAAATTCAATGCACAAGCTCGCAACATATCTTCAAGTGTCTGAATGGTGCGTTCTTCTTGACTGCCTGTTTGAGGGTGGAAAGTTGTACTCAAATTCACTTGTGTCCGTAAACTACTTTGGAAGGACTTCCATAATATTGCAGTGAATTGAGCCCCTCGATCAGAGATAATGGAGATTGGGACTCCGTGTAGCTTGACTATCTCTTTGAGGTATAGCTTGGCATACTCTTTAGCTATATAATTGCTCCTGACTGGTAAGAAGTGTGTTGACTTTGTGAGTCTATCGACTATTACCCATATGGAGTCAAACTTCTGAAATGAGCGAGGAAGCCCAGTAATGAAATCCATATTGATCATATCCCACTTCAAGGTTGGAAGCTCTATACACTGCAAATAACCTCCTGGCTTTTGGTATTCTACCTTTACTTGTTGGCAATTTGGACATTAAGCCACAAATTCAGCAAGTTACTTTTTCATTCCTCCCCACCAAAACATTTCCTTCAGGTCATGGTACATCTTAGCTGATCTTGGATGGATGGAACATCGGGAAAGATGGGCTTCTTCCATTATCCTCTTCCTTAGTTCATTAATATCATGAACACATAATCTATTTTAGCAATAAAGTACTCTACTTTGTGTAAGTTCTAAGCCCTTCATCATACCCTGAATCAACTTTCCCTCAAGTCGTCATAAAGTAGGATCCTTGAATTGTTTTGCTTTCACCTCCATTACAAATGATGACGCTACTGCATTATGTATAATAACCACTTCCTTTGGAGTTTCAAGAAGGTGAACTCCCAAGCTAGCTATTTGTCATATATCATTAGCTACGCCTTGACTTACCATGGCCTGGTCACCAGTATTCATGATTGCCTTATGACTTAGAGTATCGGCTACCATATTTGCCTTTCCCAGATAGTATAGTATATCAACATCGTAATACTTTATTAGCTCTAGCAATCTCCGCTATATTTTATTTAGGTCTTTTTGCTTAAAGATGTATTGCAGGATCATATGATCAGTGTATATGTCAACGTGAACCCCATACAAATAGTGGCGCCATATTTTCAAAGAAAATACAACCGCTGCTAGCTCAAGATCATGAGTTGGGTAATTTTTCTCTTGTGGTCATAGTTTTATAGATGCATAAGCAATTACCCTACCATGCTGTGTCACTACACATCCTAAACCAACTCCTGAAGCATCACAATACAATGCATACCCCTCAGATCCTTCTGGAAGTACTAGCACAGGTGCAAAAGTTAGCTTATTATTCAGTTCCTGGAAGCTCCTTTCACATGCATCATTCCATTGGAACTTGGTTGCCTTATGTCTCAATTTTTTCAGGGTGCAAATATAGAAGAAAAACCTTCAAGAAACCTCATGTAATAAACTGCCAAACCTAGGAAGCTTCAAACTTCCGTAGGTGTCGTTGGTCTTGGCCAATCTCTCACTGCCTCTATCTTTTTTGAATCAACTCTTACTCCTTCCACTGATACAATATGACCCAAGAATGCCACTGATTTTATCCAAAATTAACATTTAGAAAACTTGGTATGCAACTGTCGATCATGAAGTACCTGTAACACTTGTTGTAACTGCTTTGCGTGGTCCTCTTCTGATCTTGAATATACCAAAATGTCATGTATAAATACTATTACGAAAACATCCAAGAATGGCTTAAATTCTGTTCATCAAATCCATAAAAAATATTGATGTATTCGTTAGCCCAAATGACATAACAAGAAATTCAAACTGACCATAGCGTGTTCTGAAAGTTGTCTTAGGTATATCTCTCTCCTTCACCCTCACTTGGTGATAACCTGATCTCAAATTAATTTTTGAAAAGCATTTGACACCCTATAACTGATCAAATAAATCATCAATCCTAGGAAGGGGGTATTTATATTCTTAATTTTCACCCTATTCAATTGTCGATAGTCGACACACATTCTCAAGGTGCCATCCTTTTTGCCTATAAATAACACTGGTGCACCCCAAGGGGACATACAAGGTCTTATAAAACCCTTCTTCAATCGATCTTTCAGCTGCTCTTTTAATTCATACAATTCTGGGGGGGGGGGGCATTCTATATGGAGGGGTAGAAATAGGTTGAGTTCCCAGAAGTAAGTCAATACCAAAATCTACCTCTCCTTCTGGAGGTAAGACTGGAAGTTCTTCAGGGAATACATCAGCAAATTCATTCACTACTGGAATTGATTAAAGAGTTGGCGATTCTACCTCTACATCCCTTATTATAACTAACTGACATATATACCCCTTAGATATCGTCTTCCTGGCCTTTAAATAAGAGATAAACTTACCCTTTGGCACCTCAATATTGCCTTCCCAGTCAAGAACGGCCTCATTTGGAAAGTGGAAGTACACTCTCTTAGTTCGGCAAACCACGGTGGCAT
The DNA here is from genome assembly GCA_026153255.1 of Solanum medicagineum. Classification (NCBI taxonomy): domain Eukaryota; kingdom Viridiplantae; phylum Streptophyta; class Magnoliopsida; order Solanales; family Solanaceae; genus Solanum; species Solanum medicagineum. The sequence continues at coordinate 6,576 of JAPFFP010043744.1, read as the reverse complement.
AGCAAGAAGCTAACCAATCCATACCCATTATAACATCGAATTCCACCATTTCTAGCTTAATAAGGTCAACCAATGTGTCGCGGTCAAAAACAGTTACTACACAGTAATAATAAACCCTTCTAGCCATAATAGATTCACCGGTTGGTGTAGACAATTCAAATAGTTTGTTCAATAATTCGGGTATTCCATTAAGCTTCGCAGCAACTAGTGGGGTAATGTATGATAATGTAGAAGCAGGTTCAATTAATCCATATACATTATGTGAAGATATGGACAATGTACCTATGACCACATCAGGTGAAGCTTCCAAATTTTTTCGACTCCCCAAAGCATAAGTGGGATTTTGGACTTCGCTACAGCTAGCTGCTCCTCTAACACCTCTACCATGACCCATAGGTTCTTGTTGACCCCTACCTAATAGAGAAACTGACGATGATGATGCAACAACAGACCCAGTAGATTGTGCTATATCACGCATACGCCTCCTCGGGTAATACTTTGTCATATGCCCTGGTGCACCACAGTAATAACAAAAATTTGTTCCAACATGACATATACCTAGATGACACCTTCCACACTGGTTACAAGGTTGCCTAGGAGTCATTTGCTACTGCGGAATATCCAACTGTTCGGGCAACTTGCCCTTCACTTCTTGGACCAAACTGATTTCTCCTAGACCACTGAAGTTGTGGTGAAGAACTGGCTACAGAGTAGGAGGATGACGACCAGGAGGTCTATTAGAAAACTGAGGCCTAAGCTCACCTTGGGATAGTGTAAACTGCCCTGTAGATCTGGCCCTTTAGGCCTTCCCCCTTTCCAACACCTGTGTCCTTCTTCTCTGCCTCATATCCTCCAACTTCTGTGCAAATGCTTGCATCCTCGCTATGTCCATCTCCTTATTCAAAGAAGCAATGGTACAGTCTCTGACTAGATACATATCCAATCTATCCACATATCGAGGAATTCTATCTATCATAGTAGCAACTACATTAGAAGCATACCTGGACAGGGAATTAAATTGGAGGCTATACTCCCTCATGCTCATATTTCCCTGGTGGAGATTTAAGAACTGATCTTGGATCTCTAATGGCAAGTAATGGTAAAGAAAGGCCTCTTTGGACTCCTTCCAAGTGGTTGGAGGAGCATTTATATCTTTGGATTGCTTCCAAGCTTCATACCACAATATAGCCACACACTTCAACCTATATGTCACTACCTCGACAACTTCTGTACCATTCATATGTATAACATCTAAAGTGCGCTGAATCAGATCAATAAAGTCTTGGGGATCTTCATTAAGATCAGACCCAATGAAGGCTGGAGGGTCCAAATTAAGGAAGTAACGTATCCTCGTGCCAGCTGCCTATTTGCACCACCTGTACCTATAACTGGACCTTCCTGTCTTTGACCTTGGCCAGCTATTATACCAGTCAATAGTTGGACTGCATTTCTCAAATCCTACACGGTGGCATCAATAGGTGGTTCTGGGTGATTTTCACTACTTTCGGGTTCATCAGGAGATGGAAGGGTAGAAGATGTCTGTGACAGAGACTCATCTCGAGCCTCATTTCACTGTCTCACATGAATAGGTGTACCATCCACCCCTTCTACTGCCTTTTCTTTACCTTTGTTCTTCCTAGTTTCTAGAATACTTGCTCGCTGTACAAAACAATCTAGGAGTTAGACACAATCCACCTATTACGCTTAGCTCTATGGCACGATCTAAAGAATGAAATGAAAGTAACAACTCCTAAATACCACGTAGCCTCCTGCTTACAAATGTGGTGCACAGCACATCGATAAACAAGACTCTACATAGACACGGCTTTATAGACTCCCTAGGATGACCCGCTCTGATACCACGTCTGTCATGCCCTAAAGTCCCATTAAGGCAGATCGGTACCCGTTGCCGATAAGGCTCGAGAGAACCAACCTATATCTATGCTCTTTTTAGACATATTATAAGGGATTTCTACCTTAATTGTGCCTTTAAGAAAGTAAAAAGTAATAACAAGCCAAAAGAAAATGCATATGGCTAGGCCATTGGGGCCACGGTGTCTAAGGTACGAGATGTGGCCATACTTAAATTTACATAGTCTACAAAGCCTCTAGATAAGGAAAAGTATCTGATAAGGGTCAGGACAGGCCCAACCTCGACTAACTATACAATACAAAAATATAAGCTCTAGACACACACAAAGCTATGAAGCAACCTGGAGCTTCGTAACAGCAGCTGGATATCCTGTACTCTACTAGGGAGATCTACTAGAAACTGTACCTGCAGCATGAAATGCAGGTCCCCCATAAGGGACGTCAGTACGAGATAATGTACTGAATATGTAAGGTAGGAAATAGTGTATATGACGTGATAACTCAAATGAAACTATTCACTGGTGTAGGATAAGAGACCACCTTTAGTTATACCGTGGGATCATGTACTTTATGTTCTTTATATTACTTTACCTTTACTACAAAATTTGTGCACAACATGTAGTACAAATGACCAGCTAAGTAGTGGTAAATCTATATCAGGATCGTCGCTTGCTAGGTTCTTCCTTAACCCCTCGAGCTACCACCCATGATAGGATCACCCCTACCTTGGTGATGCTTCCACTCCTCGGGCTACCACCCAATAATAAACAATACACTTAATCTTTCAATTACCTTTGCGATAATTCTTTTGGTGGTCATAATATTGGAGCTGTAGGACTGTAGATGTAGTATGTGACATGTAAATATTCACACAAGATAATATGACAATGAAAAGAGTATGTTACATAAATAATGAGATGCGTATGAGATGAAGCAACTCGTGAACTTTATTTAGCAACAAGAACCCATGTAACTTGATATCCACGTGTGTATGCAGATTTGAAGGCGATTATGTATGGGAGCATATGAACATATAAAAGAGTATGGACACGATTAATAGTTGCGTCGAAGATGGTAAGTGCCTTTATGTGCCAAGGATGGATCTATGTTTCATGCCAATAATACGAAATCAAGTAGTCTTACATACCTTGTTGTATGACCTTGTTACTACCTTGGAGTGGCTGCGTCTTCCCTCAAATATTTATCTACAGTATATTAGGTAATAAGACTAGTATTAGCAGCAATGAAACACTTCTTGGCAGCCCAATACCATAAAAACTAACATCCGGGCAACAAACTTTTAATTAGCGACGCAAAGGCATTTCTTCAATCTTTTCGCTTATAATCATATTTTCTAACAACAATTCCTATGTGCATGTCATATACATATTATTTAAGACTCTTGAAAATCTTACAACAGCCCACAAGGCACAAGACATAACAATTCTTCGCAGCATACAAATAGGCGGCATAACGTTACATCTTTTCTCCATACTTCGACGTCGACAATTTCGTACCTGTTTTAACTTTACCCAAATTGCATCCAATATTTTTTTATTCATAAGACTAGTCATACAATATTCCACAAATAGTCCAAAAATAGGTGAAGGTCGTGGAACAATATATTACAATTATCAGCTCCCAAGTTTCTTTTAAGAGTACAATTACGACGTCGTACAATAATTCATCTTTGCAGGATGTAAAAATGGTGCAGCAGCTCAATTACATTACTAAAAAACTATACCTTGTTAAGAACATAAGTATTACTTAATAATTTAGCAAACCAAGAAGAGAAAACGCTCTTAAATAACAATAAAAGTTCACAACCATCTTTTGGACACATGCTGTCCAAATTTCTAGCACAACATATTAGCATATACTTCTTAATTTTCTTGAAGAAATCATACTAAATACACAACTATGATTGCTTACCTTTGCCTTAAAGATTATGGTTTTCTTCAAGAACCCTAGAGGATTATGTAGGCTGCTTTGAGAAATGAATTAAAGAGAGAAAAAGAGTTTGTTTGGAGAGCTGAAACTTCGTTTCAAGTGGAATGAATTGAGGGCTGCTTTTGAGCCATTTTTAAAGATTCTTTTGGCTGACTTTCTCTTGAACTTTTGACCAAACATTAACACCTATTAATACACTTGTTATGCAGCAGCTTAGCCCTTACACTTGGGCCTAAATGGGTCTCAAAATTGATGGGTCTTGGGTCTCAAATTTGATGGGCATTGGCTGCCTATTTTCCAGCTTTCTTCTTAATTAGTTTCGGGCTCAAATAGTCAAGTGGGTTGTGATGTACTTGGGCCCTTTTACATTCTTCTTGGACTAAAAATAAGGTCCATTTATGATGCTAAAGCATGGGCTGAAGTTACACCCTTAACACAGACTGTATTCATAATCGGACTTGGACAAATTCGACGTCGGGCCTCGTCTCTGTTTAGCTAGCAAATTAAGCTAAGCAAGTAGGTGGCTCACCTATTAGCTTATTAAGTCATACAAGCACCTTAATTCACTCACTTTGTTTAGGGCTGTGATCTGCTCAATTTAATACAAAACATGTATACACTGGACCCTCTTAAGTGTTAGACATACATATCGCCCATTAACACGAGATTCAAGCACTTTTAAAAATTGGCGCTAATTTGACCAAACCACATCATGTTTCATTTACATAGCATTAGTACATGTAAAATGTGGCGTGTTACAGTACATACCCCTCACGTGGTTGATGCCATTCACATCTGGACATCTTGGCGGCAAGGTACATACCCCTCACATGGTTGATGCCATTCATACCTGGACACCTTAGTGGCATGGTACATACCCCTCATATGGTCGATGCCATGCACACCTGGACACCTTAGTGGCAAGGTACATACCCCTCACACGGTTGTCTGAGCTCCTATACCCCTCGGACTGGGCATGGTCTAATGCAACAGATTATATAGAACATATATATTATGTACATAATCTCATTTCATCATCATAACATCATTCATATCATCTCTCATACTTTGGACCTTCAATTCCTCAAGAAACATAAACGAACATTTTATCAAACACTTGGGGGTGTAATAGGGGTAAAACACCATGCAACTTAGAGAAGAAATCAAGCAAGAAAACCTATAGTAAAACCATCAATCAACACCTTGCAACACCCTAAGACATTCGCATCAAAACCCCTCATCAATCCAATATTAGATCGAAGATTTTAGAGCTCAAAACATGCTAAAACCACCATACTTTCATGAACTAAAATCGCTGTATAGTAGATTTCTCAACATACAAGACCCACATGTAAACTTTAAATCATGCAATATTAGTAAAAGGGAAGCTTAGGCACCATGGGTGGAAGGACCTAATGGTTGAACACCACATACCTTTGTTTTGGCGAAGTTCTTGGTGAAGATTGAAGATGGAGGCTTAAAGCTTGAAGCTTGAAGAGAATCTTTAACTCCGTATGAGGGTTTTGAGTTGAGAATTTTGTAGTGAAAATATGGCTAAGTGTTTTGGGGAGTATTGGGAAATATTTAGATGATATAAGGCTGCAATTTGGCTAACTATAGATAAAAACACGTTTGGAAAACTTAGGCCCTATGCTTAGAATATTTTGGACCACACAGGAAAACAATGCCAGGCAAAATACTCCTCTCTATGTCACGGAGAGGTCGCAGAGAAGGAATTACACTAAAGCGTGGCCTTGACGCGTCGCGGAGGGAACGCGTAAACCTCACTTGAATTCGTCACTTAAAAATTTATAATTGCTAATCTTTCACTCTTAAATCAGGGTTAGACCCTTTTTTCACCTAATTTTTACCCCTAATCACGAATATGAAGTCGTATTTTTGAAATAACAAATGCATTTTGAGATATATGAAAATTAATAGTTTGGGCATTCAAAAGCACATTTTTGGGAACTTTTTGGGGTCATTTCAACTATCATCTGGGGAAGGCAAATGTTGTGGCAGATGGTTTGAGTAGGGTGTCCATGGGTATCTTAGCCCCTGTTGATGGTGGTGATAGGGAGATGGCTAGGAAGGTGCACCGATTTGCTAGATTGAGGGTTAGGTTGGAAGAGGTTGGTGACGATGGTGTGGTTGTTGTTGATGGGTCAAAGTCTTCACTGGTTGATGAGGTGATAGCAAAACAAGATCTTGACTCCTCCTTGCTTGAATTGAAGGCCTTAGTGAAAGAGGGCAAAGGTTTTCTATGCCTTGTGTTGATGGTTTGAGGAGAACATTCTTGATCAGGCCCACAATTAGAAGTGGAAAAATGGATAAATTATTTGGGTATTATCCAGATTTACCCATTTTAAAATAGTTGGGTACCCAACCCATTTAAGATGGATAGAAAATGGGTAAAGCTCATATTTACCCATTTAAATATGGTTAAAAGTGACTCATTCATAATATAAATGAATTTTTTATTTGAAAAAGTTGGGGTGGGTGAGGATGATTAAATTTTTTAAAATTTTCTAAAAATTAAATTAACTTTTTATTGGGAGGGGAAATATTAATTTTTTTTTAAACATTTGGGGGCAGGGGTGTGGATCGGTCGATTCGATTCAGTTAGGTTTTATATATTATTAGTTCAATTTATCGATTTTTACATATTCTTAAACAATAGCAAATCAATAAAATAATATGTTAAATTTTTATTTTTTATTCCTCCCCCCACTCCCCAGCACCCCTCTACCCTAC
>JAPFFP010043743.1:0-12966 GCA_026153255.1 Solanum medicagineum | reverse complement strand
ACCTAGATCTTCAGTGCCTCCGTGAGATACGAATCATGCAGGGACTTATTGAAGTAGGGATATATCATAACGAACACAGTCCCAGCATTGAGGGTGATTTCAAAGGTACCCAAATTTGCATATTGGTACTCATTGTATTGGGTATCCACGAGGGAAAGACGTGCCACTATGGGCTGGCCTTTTATTCTATGATACATCAACATAACTCTGATGGCACCAAAATGGATATGGGTGAACCCCAGTATTTTCCATTGGCATGGAAATTCATCTGGCATTTGCAGTGTGATCAACCGCTCTTCTTGGGTCTCAAGAATAATGTGCTAGTCAAGTTTTGAGGCAGAAACATATTCTTTCACTCATTTGGGTTTAGGTTGGACTAGGGAGTAGATTTGCAACCAAGGGTTATAGGTCTTTTTAGCAAAAGCAGAGTATGGGTTCTGTGGAGGTAGATATGTGGAGGATATTTTCTTTTCGGGGGTAACACATCTACTTCATAGAGATAGTCGTATTTGAAGAGAGAGTTTTGCTCAGGGTAGGAGTCATCTTTAACTTGGCAAGCGAATTCTCAAACTTGACTCTGAAGGTACAAACATAGATTTAAAAGAAGTAGATAAAGACAGTAAAGACTCTTAAATAGATGTATTTTTGGATTTTTAGACTATAAAGACACAAACACGTTATTTGTTCTAAAGATCTAAGGAAAAGACTCAAAACTATTTATGTAACGACTATATGGATATTTACGATTAAAGACTTACAATTTACACACAATCTATATCTAAAGAGTGTGGAGAGTTTTTATGGCTAAGGACTCAAAGTAAACACACACACTAGAAGTAAACACACAATGGAAAGTAAATGACTGAATAATTTAAGTTGGCAGTAAAACACGAGAATAGGCTTTATAAAGACCCGGTTCCTCCTTCTGTGGATGGAGAATTTTGAGCTGGGCACTAAGCCCACTTCTATTCCTCCTTATTGAATGGCCCCTACCAAGCTTAAAGAGCTCCATGTTAAGCTATGGGGTCTTCTAGATTGGATTTAATATAGTTAAATGTCTTTCCTATGGTACTCCAATTCTGTTTATCAAAAAGAATTATAGAACTTTACATATGTGTACTGATTACAGATAGCTGGATAAGGTGACAGTGAAAATTTCTTATCCCTTGCCTTATATTGATGACTTACTTGATTAGTTGCAAGGGGCTGCCATTTTTTCTAGGATCAATTTCAGTTTGGGTTATCATCAACTGAGGATCAAGGTAGCAGAGATTCCTAAGACTGCATTCTTGACCCATTATGGTCATTATGAGTTCTTGCTTATGTCATTGTTCTACCTAATGATCCTACAACTTTTATGGATCAAATGACTCATGTATTTAGGTCATATATAGATTTATTTGTCATGGTCTTCACTAATGACATCTTGATATACTCATATAGTCGTGAATAGCATGCCTAGCACCTGAGGGTTGTACTTTAGACATTGAGGGATCATCAACTTTACACCAAGTTTTCTAAGTGTGAGTTCTTGTTAGAGTCCGTCAAATTTCTAGGGTACATGGTATCCAAAGATGATATTATGGTAAATCTGGCTAAGATTGAGGCATTCATGGTTAGGCTTGGCCTATATCTATTTTTGAGATTAGGACTTTTGTTGGTTTAGTAGTGTATTACAAGCGGTTTTTTGAGGGATTCTCTACTATTGCTACATCACTAACTCGATTGACTTGCTAGAGTGTTGTTCCTTTTGTTGGTCTGAGGAGTTTTCACTACCCAAAATAGGGCCTAGACGTGACACGGTGAATGGGGAACCCTAAGGAACCCCAAACAAGCCTCTTAGCATATCATATACACATCCTTGGTCACAGAAGCAAAATAGAACAACGTAAGAAACATACACAAGGGAAATTGAGACTTAAGGAAAGAATTAAACACTCAAACAACATAAATGAGTAAACGCTTAAGCATAATACGTAACTTGTCCAACAACACCTCTAACGAAGAACTTAACAGGGACCAAGACAAGCAATTGGGCTCACCCTCATAGTCAAAGCATACCATAAACAAAGAGAGTCTTTAATACATAGCATAAGAACATAGAGATTGTCCTTGGAATGGAGGACTCACCAACTAGCTTAAATAGAAACCACTAGCTACGTGGAGGAGGATGACCAAAAGAAGATCTGGGTTTTACGTGGTAACATCATGTAGGCATAGAGTATACGTTAGTACATGTGAATTTACTAAGTACATAGATGCAATGAAACAATAGATAAGCAACATAATTGAAATGAATAAGCATAGGCAATGAGTAATATTTAACAATGGCATTCATGGAAGATGCTTGAAGTAAATCATGCTTACATAGATCATAATACATGTGTAAGAAGAGACCATCATTATAGAGTACATAGTTTATTAAGGTACAAACCGCTTGATTGGTTGGTGGATCATGTCAGCCTACCAACCTTGGTGATTGAGGTACAAACCCCTCAATTGGTTGTCAAGGTACAAACCCCTCGACATGGTTATCGAACGCACCACCTTCCATCCTAGGTGATTGAGGTATCAACCCCTTAATTGGGTTAATGAGGTATCTACCCCTCAATTGGGTTAATACGATATCAACTCCTCAATTGGGTTAATGAAGTATCCACCCCTCAATTGGGTTAATGAGGTATCAACCTCTCAATTAGGTTAACAAACATCATAGCCTCCACTAAAGTGGTCATCTCACAACATTAAAGAGCAAAATACCATATATATGCATTCCTTTCATCATCATAAGGTAATTCAACTCACATACCATACAGTAGGCTGTCGATAACTCAATATACATGATACGGATATTTTATCAAACACTTGATGAATGTGTAATGCTAGTGTAAAACCATGTAATCCAAGATTGGAATCATGCTAGAAAGTTCAGTGCAAAACCATCAATAGGTACTTGGTAACACCCTCAAACAATATACATCAAAACCTTTCATCAATCTTACAATAGATCTTAGATTCATAGCTCAAAACATGCTAAAACAATCACAATTTTATGAAACCCCAACATAGTGTGCAGTGAAATTTATAATAAGTAAGACCCATGAGTAAATCAACTTTAAATCATGCAATTTAGGTAAAAAGGAAGTTTGGGCATTATGGGTGGAAGGACCTAATGGTTGAAACCCACATACCTTAGCTTTGGGATAATTCTTGATGAAAATTGGAAATGAAAACTTGAAGCTTGAGTGAAATCCTTAAGATCCGAAAGAGATTTGGACACTTAATTTTAAGTGAAATAATAGTCTAAATGTTTGAGAGGGTTTTGGGGAATGTCTTGTGTGATATGAAGATAAAATATGGCTAAGTGTAGGTATTTTCATGTATGGGAAGGCTTAGACCCAAGACCCAAAAGCCTTAGACCGAACCCAAAAAACACTGCACGAAATAATATACTGGCTCGCGCTGGCACATCGTGCCAGGGGAGCACCTGCTCATTGTTTTTACCTCACTTTGAATTTTTGAAATTCACTATGGTTGCTCTAACTTTCCATCAATTTTGGATAGAGCCAAAGATTCACTATTTTTTGGCTTTGGGGTATGATGGAATAAAGCAAAATGACTCTTTAAACTGTCTGCGCTTCTTTCAATTGTAAAGTAGCAGTTAGTCAATGCAACTTTCGACGCTCATCATGGGTCATCGGGAAACAGTCGCGCTATGTTTTTAAACATAGGGGTCAGGCTGCGTACATACGACCCCGACTTACCCGCAATGGGCGGGAGCCTTTGAGGCATTGGGGTAATGTTGTTGTTGTACTATGGTTTGCTCTAAAATTGGGGATAAACCCATTTCCCACTCAATTTGACCCCGTGATCAAGAATATGAAGTCAAATTTTCGATATCACGCACGGATTTTGAGATATATAGAAATTACAATTCCGAGCACTTCCGAAGCACCATTTCAAGCATTTTTGGGGTCGTTTCAATATCTTCTCCTTGGGAACATACATCCTCGAATGCCAAATAAATGCATATATGAGAAATAAACAAGATGATTCCAGCCCATATGAGAATGCAATAATGCACTTAAACATCATTTTCAAAAAGCTTAACATAAGTGTCAAAATTAACATGAACTTGTCAATATAAACATGAATATATGCAAATGACATGAGGGCAGAGACTTATGACATGGCACTATGGAAAAAGTACTTCACATGTTATCATAAGCTTGAGTAGAATTAAAGAGATACAGATATTGCTTTTCCATGCCCACTGCTCTCCGAGGGACACTTTCAACTTGATGATTCTTCCAAAGGGCCTTGACGAACACTACCTCCTATTAATCAACTTCTCCATCCATCTAGCCAATGCCTCCACTGGGACCTTCTCCTCAGCTAACTTATCCTCCACAATACCTATGACCCCAAAGAGTTTTACAGCACTGGAATCACCAACACATCCCGCAACCTAGAAGCATGAAGAACCGGACAAGCCAATTCCATATCCATAGGTAATTCCCATTCGCATGCAACCTCAAAAATCTTCCTCTACATCCTATAAGAACTCACACCCAATTCTCAACCTCAAACTGAAGCGACCCCAAAAAGTGCCCGAACATGTGCCTCAGAAGTGCCTGAAATCATAATTTCCACATATCTAAAAATCCATTTGTTATTTCAAAAATCAAACTTCATACTCTTGATCAAGGGGACAAATTGAGTGGGAAATGGGTCTAACCCAAATTTTAGAGCAACCGTATCAAAATTCGAAAATCACAAAAATATGATCTAGGAGGGTCAACTTTAAAGGGGCATATCTCTTAGCACACAAAGAACTGGGTGGCCCACGACCTACCAAATAAAATCTCTTTGGATTAGCTTTCCAATGCACTTGGTTTTACCTCATTTCGAGTTCAGATGAAGAATTTGTGGCCATTTTGTAGAACTCATTTGTGCAGAAATGCAAATTCCAGTGAGTAAAGCGACGCGAAGTAGTGTTATTTTGGTCCTTTTTTTTTATTTCAAATCTTGGGCCTAAAGGTTCTCATACTTGAAAATACCTATTACTTAGCCTTATTTCACCCTCATACCATCCTAAACATTCCCTAATACTCACTCAAATACTTAGACTAATATTTCTCTCAAGATTCAAGTCCCAAACTCAAGACAAATCTTAAGGATTTCATCAAGGATTTCATTCAAGCTTCAAGTCTCCATTAAAGTCTTTTTCAAGAAATTCTTCAAAGCTAAGATATGTGTACAACACAACCATGAACAAGACTTTAATTGACATGGTGTGTTAGACGTCGAGGACCTAACAACCTAGTGCTCTAATACCAAGTTTGTCATGACCCAAAATAGGGCAAAGATGTGACACAGCGAATGGGGAACCCAAAGAAAGATCTATACCAAAATCTATCTCCCTTTCAGGAGGGACACAGGGAAGTACATTGGGAAAGACATCAAGAAACTTATTGATAATTGGAACCAACTTGATAGGATGGATTTTAGACTCAATATCCTAAACCCTTATGAGATGCTCAATGCAACCCTTAGAAATCAATTTGGGCCTTAAGATAAGAAATAAACCTACCCTTGACCGTCGAATTAAGACCTTCCAACTCAAAGATGGGCTCATTCAAAAACTGGAACTTAACCCTACGAGTTCTACAATCAATGGAAGCATGATATGCATGTAACCAATCTATCCCAAGAATGACATCAAAATCCACCATGTTAGGTTCAATAAAATCACAGGGAAACACTTTATGCAATATAGACACGGGACATTCCCTGTATACCCTTCTAGCAATAATGGACTCACCAATGAGGGTAGACACCCTAAAGGGTTCACACAAAAACTCGGGACACACATAAAGCTTGTTAGCAGCAAAAGGAGTAATGAAAGACAGAGTAGCACCCAGATCCAATAAAGCCTACACATCATAATCATAAACCTTTAACATACCAGTAATGATATCGGGCACCTCATCCACTCCTTGTCTTCCTTGAAGAGCATAAAACTGATTGTGATATGGAGCACCCCTTTGTTGGCCTCTTTGTTCCCTTTGATTAACATAAGCATCTTGTCTTTGAGGAAGACCATCATTACCCTTGTTTTGAGCGTAGGGACAATCAACAAGCTTGTGGCCTACTTCTCCACACCCATAGAAAGAATTAGAATTGCTCAAGCATTAGCCACCATGATTTCTTCAACATTTTAGGCACCTTCGAAGAGTCATCCCACCATTGATACCTTGAACCTTAGGGTTAGGCACCCTATCATTAGCGAACCTTTTTTTGAGAATTGAAGGATCCTTGGCCTTGGAATTTGTAACCTTGTTGGGAACGGCCACCCTTAGCACCTTGAAAACCACCATCATACCAAGCCCTCTTGGACTCCCCACTCCTTCTCTTCCTAAGCTTCTCCCCTTCAAGTTGCTCGACATAAGTCATGAACCGAGACAAGTCCATATCACCTATAAGCAGAGTAGGCGACATTCTTCATTCACCAAGTTGAATACCCCCGACACAAACTTGTTCATCCTTGCCCTAGAGTCGGCAACCAAGTAAGGAGCATATTTAGAGAGCTTGTTAAACTTAAGGGAATACTCCCTCATACTCATGGAGCCTTGCTTGAGATTTATGAACTCCATCATCTTTGACTCTCTCAATTCATTAGGGAAGAATCAATTGAGGAAGGTGGCCTTAAATTCCTCCCATAAAATGGGATCGTCATTCTCCTTATCAAGTTTCCATTGAGTAAACCACACTTACGCAACACACTTGAGTTGATAGGCCGCGAGTTCTGCCTTAAACATAGATATAACCACCATAATAGTAAGAACCTTGTATACCTCATCAATGAATTCTTGAGGGCCCTCCTCCATTTTGAAGCCATGGAACTCTTGAGGGTTCATCCTTGTGAAATCGATAACTCTTGCAACCAGGGTGGGAGAATGAAGAGCTTGGGATCCTAGGTTCAATTGGTCAGTCACAACTTGTACCAGCATAGAGATGACATTTCGATATTCGACATGCGTAAGCCCTTCTTTTTGGGGAGCTTGAGGAGTTGAATGGGTCAAAACTTCCTCGGGTGTGAGAGCTCTTTAAGCCATTCTTCTTGGTTGTGGACTTGTGGCATGATCTATAAGAGAAAAAGACCACTCATTATGGAAGGAAATCATATGTCAAATCTAAGGCACGATATAGATCATGAAGAAGTGAACCATTTCCTAAAACATCTCATAGCCCCCCATTCATAGTTGTGGCGCGCTTCATAACCATTAACAAGACTCTACTTGATGCGGCGTGTTGGATTCCTAAGGACCATTTACAAACCTAGTGCTCTGATACCAAGCTTGCCACGACCCAAGCCTAGGGCCCAGACGTGACACGGCGAATAGGGATCCCAAACAAGCATCTCAAGCATACATAACATATCCTTTGTTTTGCAGAAGCATAAAAGAGAAATAAATATATAGCATATAATTCCTAAGAGATGTGAGACTTTGGACTCACATTATAAGGATTTTATAGGGAAGGAGATAAACATGAATCACATAACCAAGAAGTCTACGGGGCGAGTAAGTATGAATCACACTATGGGGGAATTTAGGGGCTTGGGACTTCCGTGACATCCATTCACATAACACAAGCATAGAAGGGAAGAACGGACTAAGGGAAGTCATCACAATTACATAAAGATTAGAGGACTCAAGCTCGATACATAGATTCCATATCCAACAACACCTCTAATATGAGTGGGAAGGGGACAAGACATCTCTCGAGCTCACCCTCAAATGATAAAGAGTCTACAATAGGCAAGCTTTCACAAAAGCATGAAAGGAAAGTGGAAGTTTTCTCCTGAGTGGAGGACTCACCAATACCAATCTTCAAATGATCCGGCTAGCCACATGGAGGAAAATGATGAATAGGAGCTCCGGGCCCTACATGGTTAGATCATGTAGGCAAAAGTATGTGTTAGTACTTGGAATGTACTAAGTATGTGGGGTGAAATGCAACAAGGAATATAAGTCATAATAATCAAGATGCATAATCATAATCAATCGGCATAATCTCAATATGACATGTATAATCAATGCTCAAGTTAAACACGCATCAAGTTAGTCAAACTTACATAATATATTGTCACGACCCAAGTCTAGGGCCTAGACGTGACAGGGAATGGGGAACCCGAAGAGACCCCAAACAAGCCTCTTAGCATGTCAATCACACATCCTTGGTCGCAGAAGCAAATAAACAATACAAGAGATATAATAAATAGGGAAGTAGGCCTAAGGGATGTCTTGATAATTATAAAAGCGTAAAAGAGTCAAGCACATAACATAAATACATCATAGTATCCAACAACACCTCTAACTTGGAATAGAGTGGGGGTCATGACACCTTCCGGACTCACCCTCATAATAACAAGTGTTCAACAAAATAAAGTCTCAAAATACCAAAGGTAATGTTGATAGTGTCCTCGGACTTGAGGAATCACTAATGCCTATCTCTGAATTACCTAACTAGCAACGTGGAGGATGATCAAAAGGAGCTCCGGTCCTTACATGGTAATATCATGTAGGCATAGATATGCGTTAATACATTTATATGTACTAAGTATACGGGATGCAGTGCAACAAAACATAAGCTAATATATTCAAAAAGCATAACCATAACAATAGATATATAATCTCAATATAGCATGCATGACCAATGCTCATAATAAAATGTGCTTGTAAATCATTCATCTTACACAATATATATAGCATACGTATGTGGGAAGTGACGTCAACTGTAGACCAAGCAGCTACAACTTGGACTCTGAGGCTTGACACCCCCTTGGTTCAGGTGACGGAGCATGACACCCTCCGGCTAAGTGTGCTCTACTTGCCAAGGCAAACCAAAAATGATAACATCAACTAGATTATCCACTAGTATAGCAAGGGTAATAATCATAATCCTATGGTGGCACATCATTTAGAGACTAAAGACTTTATATAATGACCCCTTGAGTCGAGCCCCCATCTTAAGCCTCAATCGGTGCTAAGTCAAATGCCACGGAATACTTAAAATGATCACACTTTAATCATAACATGAATAGTTTGTAAGAACATGACTTGAGTAGCTCTTAAACATGCTTGACCTCTACTAGTGAGCCTATCATGAACATGACAGTAGATCATAATTATACATGAACCCTTGCTTTAACATGAATGGCTCACAAGAGGTAAAATCTTAAAATATGGCTTAACTTGATGCTTGTAAAATCATGGATACTTTTCATGAATTCAATACATACTTGAAAGCTCTAATCATCATGAAGTTACTTGACTTGTAAATCATGTAATAGATCATCAATAACTTGAGAATTCTTGACTTGACATTTTATCAAACATATGGTGGGTTCATGATACTTGTTTAAAATTATGCAATTCAAGAGTGAAATAAGATGAGTAAACTCAATGCAAATCAACCCACCAATATGTAGTAAAAGCCTCATGTAGGGTACATTGAAATCCATTAGAAAAGCTCATGATAATTCATAGTTTCATAGCTCAAACATACATAGCCTCAATGGACAAAATCAATTCATGGTATCATCTTGAAATAGATAGCCATGCATAATCAATCAATATTTCATAAAACACCACATAATTTATAATCATAATCCATGATAAGAGATAGTCATAGGTAATACAACTTGAAAACATGCAATTTTCATGAAAAGGGAAGGTTGAGCTCCATGGGTGAAAGGACCCAATGGATGAAACCCACATACCTTAAACCTTGAATTCTTTGAGGTGAACTTGAAGTAGTCTTAGAGCTAGAAATGAATCCTTGAGTCCCAAAATTGAGCTTGAGATCCTTAGATTTGAATCAGAGAATTGATAGAGTCTTAGAGGGGTTTGAGAGAGGGTTTTGTAAGTTATTGATTTGAAAAATGGCTAAGTATGGGTGATTTCACGTTTTAGTGGGCGTGGGGCTATGACCCCAATGCCCTTGGGCACAACAGGAAAAGTAAGCAAAATTTTGCACTGGTCCACGTCCAGTCCGTGATGCAGACCCATCACAGAGCCAGTGTTTGTACTAATCCGCACCCATTCCGTTTCGCAGACTGGTCGCAGATGCACACTTGAAATCAAAAAATTAGTGAAAATTATTTTACGCTACGGGTCTTCTAAAATCCGGGTTATACTCATTTCCCACTCAAATTTTTCCCCTTTATCGAGAATATGAAGTTAGATTTTCGAGATCAGGCACGGATTTTGAGATATATAGAAATTAAGATTATGGGACATTCCAAAACTCATTTTAGGGCATTTCAATATCCACCCCATGGGAACATTCATCCCCGAATGTTAAAGAAACATGCATAAGAGAAGTAATCATGAAGATTTCATCCCAACATGAATCGAACAAATGCATTTAAACATCATTATCAAAAAGTCTCAACATGAATGTCAAAAATCACCATAAACTTGTTACCATGAACATGAATGCATGCAAAATGATACGAGGGCTGCAACTTAAGACTTTATAAGGGACATAAATTATTACCTTCGAATTGAGTAGAGTGGAAGAGATATGGGTATCGCTTTTTCATGTCTGCCTCGGCTTCCCATATGGCACTTTCAACTTGTTGGTTCCTCCAAAAACCTTGACGGAAGCTATATCATTGTTTCTCAACCTCTTCACTTGTCTATCCAAAATCTCCACCATGACCTCCTCATAGGTCAAATTATCTTCTACAACAACCACAACATTCAATGGCACTATAGAACTTTGGTCACTCACACACTTTCTCAACATGGACATAATGGAAGACCGAATGAACCATATTCATCTCCATAGGCAACTCTAAGTCATATTCAACCTTACCAACTCTCCTCAAAACTTTATAAGGACCCATGAACCTTGGGCCCAATTTCCCTTTCTTACCAAACCGGACTATACCCTTTATGGGTGAGACTTTCAAGTACACCCAATCACTAACCTTAAACACAAGATCTCTTCCCCTCACATCAGAGTAGGTCTTTTGTCTAAATTGGGTCATTTTTTGTCTCTCCCTTACCAATCTCACCTTCTTCAAGGATTCCATGACCAAATTCGGACCTAGAAAAGCCATCTCCCCCACTTGAAACCACCCAACCGGGGATCTACAATACCTACCATATAAAGCTTCAAAGGTAGCCATATCGATGTTCGAGTGGTAGCTGTTGTTGTGAGCAAACTCAATAAGTGGAAGATGTTCATCCCACCTACCCTTAAACTGCAAAACATAAGCTCTAAGCATATCCTCAAGAGTTTGGATAGTCCTCTCGGCTTGACCATCCGTACGAGGATGAAAAGTCGTGCTAAGCTTCACTTTGATACCAAGAGCTCTTTGGAAGGACCTCCAAAAGTGAGAAGTAAATTGGGCACCACGATCCAAAATGATAGACAAGGACACCCCATGCAATCTAACCAACTCATATATATACCACTTGGCATAATCTTCGGCACCATAAGTGGTTTTGACCAGTAGAAGGTGAGCCAACTTTGTCATTCTATCCACAACAACCCAAATAGAGTCAATGTATTTCCTAGTCCTAGGCAACCCAACTACAAAATCCATGTTGATCTCTTCCCACTTCCAAATAGGAATCTCTATATCTTGGGCCACCCAGCCTTTGATGTTCGGCTTTCACTTATTGGCAATTGTGTCATCCAGATATGAACTTGGCAATTTCCCTCTTCATACCACCCCACCAATACACCTCCCTCAAGTCTCTATACATCTTTGTAGAACCGGGAAGAATAGAATAGGATGAATTAAGGACCTCTTTCAAGATCAACTCCGTCAAGTCATCAACATTAGGCACACACAACCTACTTTGGTACCTAAGGGTACCATCTCCCCCTTGGGAGAAAACCTCCACTTTATCATCCTTCACCATAGCCTTCAACTCTAACAAAGCAGGGTCAACATCTTGTTTTTGACTTTACTTCCACAATCAAAGAAGATTTAGAACCATCAACAACCACTACACCACCATTTTCAACTTCATCCAACCTAACCGCTAATCTAGTCAACCGGTGAATTTCTCTAGCCACCACTTTGCTACCATTATCGATATGATCTAGAATACCCATGGACACTATACTTAGAACATTGGCCACAATGTGTTTTAGGAGTTCTAATCACCTTCTTTGCCTCAAGTTAAGATCTTTTGGGTGGACACATATTGCAGACTCTTGTGGTAGGTAAACACATCAACATGAACACCATACAAGTAGTGATGCCAAATTTTCAAAGCAAACACCACAGTTGCCAGTTCCATAGGTGGGATAATTCTTCTCATGCACCTTAAGTTGCCTAGAGGCATATGCAATTACCTTTCCATTTTGCATTAAAAAACACCCCAAACCAATTCTTGAGGCATTTATATTTACCACACACCCTTCCAACCCTTCTAGTAGAGCCAAGATAGGAGCAGAGACAAGCTTATCTTTCAAAGTTTGGAAACTCTTTTCACATTCATCGGTCCATATGAATTTTACCTTCTTTTGTTCAACTTAGTCATAGGAGAAGCAATAGAAGAAAAGGCATTCAAAAACCTCCTGTCATGACCCATGCGTATGGCCTAGACATGACACGGTGAATGAGGAACCCTAAGGAACCCCAAACAAGCCTCTTAGCATATCAATCACACATACTTGGTCGCAGTAGGAAAAATAAGAACACATGAGATATAATTAAGGGAAAAGGACTAAGGGAAGTGTTTAATAATCATAAAATACTCAAGAGTCAAGCTCATAGCATAAGGACATCAATCGTTCCAACAACACCTCAAACATAGATTGGAGCGAGGGCCAAGACACTTTTTGGGCTCACCCTCATAGTATCAAGTGTTCAACATAAAGAGATAACAAATAGTAAGAGTAGCATAGTTAGTGTCGCCGGACTTGAGGACTCAC
>JAPFFP010043742.1:0-12970 GCA_026153255.1 Solanum medicagineum | reverse complement strand
AGTGCGCACAATGTATCTTCCAAAGCTCTGATGGAAAATTCGAGATCGAATTTGCAATCAACACGGAAAATTGAGTCAGAAAATGGTCTCGACCCGATTTAAGAATAACCGGAGTGAAAAATAATTTTCGCTAATTCTTTCCAAAATAGTGTCAATCTGCGCCCCTGTCGCGACGTGGAGGGGGTACGGAGACACACTTGAACTGTTTTAGTTTTTCAACTGGAATTGAATTTTTCGAAAAATTGCGAAAATACACTGATCCGCGCCCCTGGCGCGTCGCCGACCAATGTACATATTTTGAACTTTTTCTTTTTTTGATCATCCCCAACTCATTTTTAAGTCTTAAAACATGTTTTAGAGGTTGTTTATTAGCGATTGAGGGTTCAAAACCCATTATTTTTCTATGTTTTCTACGTGAGGGTTCTTGAGAGAAGAAGAACAGAAAGTGGAGGGTTCTACATTCGGGTGCAAGTTTTTGAAGGAAGCTTGATAACTCTTCAACTCAGATATGTAAAGGCTACCCAAAACATGGAATTGTTTTTCCATGTGCCCTAATACATGTAGTAGGTTGACAATTGATATTTCATGGGTTTTGAGTAGTGATTTCTTGCAGAATTTCTTGAACATTATCTTTGTTTCTTGAACATTATCTTTAAATTCTATATATTATCTCAAATTGATGATCATCATACTTTTATTTACTCTTTATATGCATTATTGTGTGATTGTATACCAAAATTGCATGTTTTCCCTTGTGTAATACTTTAAGAATGAACTTAGGGGCAATTCTAGAGCCTTGATTGTCTGAATGTGTTGATTGTTGGAGTTTGAGTCCTGAGAGGCAGGTATTGATAACTGAAGTTGATGGAATTAGTGTTCTTAGATCTTAAATGAGGTTGAACCTTAGCTTTGAGAGGAAGAACTTATTCCTTGAGTTGATAGAATGTCAAATGAGATGAGGTCCCTGCCCGGGGGAGGGGGGTTGTATAACCAGCCTAATGTGATAAGACTTATGAGCATATCGAGTCCTGGAGAAGTATTGGCATCGAACTGGATAAAAGTGAGTCCCACTCGTACTCATTAACTATGTGGCCAGCGTAGGAGAGGATTGGACCGTGAAAGCATATGTTTCCTTTGTCCCGTAGAGGACTTGACAGACTTCTTTGAGATCCTTGACAGACTCGTCCTTTACCCCGATAAGGTACTAGGCGGATGTTAGAACAACATCTTTCCGTTATATTATCACTGGCTCATATGTGGTGATTGTCGATTATAGAAACTCACAGATAGGTCCCATGTTGATAGTACTCTGAGTTGATGTGACTGTTTGATGTCTTGATGGATAGTGAGGTGATAGAGTCCTATTTCCTACTTTGAGTGTGAGGATGAGTGATTGATGAGCTGATGATATTGTATATTGTTTAATTTTAGCCCATTTTAGATACAGTACATTCCACATACTAATGTCCCTTTGGCGCTGCATCGTTTTATGATGCAGATTCTCTAGACAGAGGACTTCAGCAGCTTAATTGTTGAGGTTCACAAATTTCTAGACAGAAACTTGGTGAATCCTCTCTTGCTTTCGGAGGACATATTTACCATTCCTTTATCTTGAGTTATTCTCTTTGATTGTGGTTGCTATGGCCTGTCATGGTACCATCTTAGACAGTAATTATAGAGATTTCATATACATAAATTGATGATGGCTGATATTAGGGTTTCTTTCCCTATTCCCTTTCTTTACACTAAGATTTCCCTTTTTTTCTCGTATTTCATTAATCATAGACTGAGTTGATAGTTGTTGCCCATTGATAGATAGTTATTTCTTGGTTATCTTTCGCTATTGAACTGATTGAACGAATGCGATGAGACTAGGTGGTCCGCTTGGGGGCTAGCAATAGTCTCCGAGTGCCAGTTATGCCTAGGGTAACCTCCCGAGGTGTGTAAACTTTATATCAGAGCCCAGAGTTTGAGTGTCTTAGGGAGTCTATGAAGCCGTGTCTAGTAGAGTCTTGTTTTTATGGGTGTATTGTGCGTCACACTTCATAAGCAGAAGGCTATAGGACATTAGGAAGTGTTCCCCTTCTTCTATGGTCTGGATTCGTGCGATAAAGTTTAACTTCATGAAAATCTCGTTTTAATTCGTGCATTATACATTTACAGAAAATGTTGCCAAAGAGTACAGTCGCTCAGAGAGATCCCGCAGCCCCAGCTGCTAAGAACGCCTAACCTGGGGCCCCAGTTCTGACGGAGGCAACGAGATGGGGATGCCCTGCTAGAACTGTTAAGGTCCCACAGGCACCACCTGCTCAGCCCCAACCAGCTCTCACTACCGAGGCAGAATTTTAAGGGAGCCTTCACCATGTTGACTCAATTGGTGGCCTCCTACGGTAATAACCGAGGTCCTCAAGCTGCTAATTCTAGCTCACAGGAGCCCTTAGTTGCCACCAAACCTAAACACTTCCTGAGGATGAACGCGCAGTGTATACGGGGTCAAGAGTAGAAGAGGGCCAACAGAACTTCATTAATGAGATGTACAAGTGTCTGAAGGCGATTCATTATAATGAGATTGAGGGAGTTGAGCTTACCTCCTACTAGCTGAAGGATGTTGCTAATGTGTGGTATAATCAATGGGAGAAGAGTAGAGGTGAGAACGCGAAGCCTGTAGTATGGGAGGAGTTTGAGACCGCTTTCCTTAACCAATTCTTTCCTCAAGAGTTGAGGAAGGCGAAGGTGGATGAGTTCATGAATCTGAGATAAGATGGGATGATTGTGAAGGAATGTAGTCTTAAGTTTATCAAGTCGTCCAAGTATGCTCCGGAGATGGTGCAACATATGAGGGCAAGGATGAGGAAGTTTGTGTCTAGTCTGGGCAGACATGTGAAGAAAGAGTGTAAGGCAGCTTTGCTGATTTCGAGCATGGACATCTCTAAAATTATGGTGTATGCCCAGCAAACAGAGGAGGACAAGAAGAAAGATAGAGAAAAGCAGATACGAAAGGCGAAGTCAGCGGGACATGAGCCTAGCCTACCGAGATGGAATAAGGGTGACTAGTCCCACTCTTAGAGGAGATCATCTCATCCTGCATAGTGTGTAGCAAGTGTACCTGTTTAGCAAAACAGGTATCAGAACTTTAGGGCTCTGGGTGCTCAATCTCAGGCTAGAGTGACCCAAGGTACGAGAGGAAAGTCACCTTGCAGCAAGTGTGGTAAGCTTCATCTGAAGGAATGTCATGTGGGTAAGGGTGTTTGTGATTCGTGTGGACAGACTGATCACTTCAATTTTAAGTGTCTAAAGAGGAGATGAGGTGAGGGGAGCTGCAGAGCTCAGTCTTCCGCATCACCCTAATCGGGCAACCAGTAGAGGGGTACTACTACTGGTACTGGCAGCCAGACGAACCGCCTTTATGCTATAGGTAATTGACAGGATTTGGAGGCTACACCAGATGTTGTCATGGGTATGCTTCGAGTCTTTACCTTTGATTGTTATGATTGCTTGATATGGGTGCCACCTTGTCTTTTGTGACCCCTTATGTGGCTAGTAAGTTTGGGACTCTTCCAAAGTGTTTGCTTAAACCTTTTGCTGTTTCTATTCCTACTGTGAATCTTAGCTGAAGAGTTTACAGGGATTGTGTAGTGTCTTTTTGTTGTAGAGACACCTTATTAGTTGACTTAGTAGAGTTGGAGATAGTTGATTTTGATGTAATAATGGGCATGGATTGACTTCACGCTTGTTATGCTTCTGTCGATTGTAGAACCCAGATTGTTAAGTTTCAATTTCCTAATGAGCCTGTTCTAGAGTGGAAGGGAGTGTTTTTTCACCTAAGGGCAAACTTATCTTTTATCTTAGAGCCAGAAAGTTGATCTCCAAGGGTTGTATTTACCACCTCATGCGAGTTAAGTCTAATGATGTTGAATTTTCTACTCTTGAGTCAGTTCCGATTGTGAGTGAGTTTCCTGAGGTGTTTCTTGATGACCTACCTAGAGTCCCTCCTGATAGGGAGATTGACTTTGGGATTGATGTTCTTCCCGAGACCAAGCCCATTTCATTTCCACCCTATAGAATAGCCCCTGCAAAGTTGAGAGAATTGAAAGAACAATTGAAAGACTTGCTAGAGAAAGGTTTCATAAGGCCGAGTGTCTCACCTTGGGGTGCTCTTGTCCTATTCGTGCGTAAGAAAGATGGGTCTCTCAGAATATTTATAGAGTATCTACAGCTGAACAAAGTCACTATAAATAATAAGTATCCTCTCCCCAGGATAATCTCTTTGACCAACTCCAAGGTGCTACATATTTCTCCAAGATAGACCTCAGATCGAGTTACCATCAGTTGAAAGTGAGGGAAAGTGATATCCCAAAGATAGCCTTTAGGAAATGGTATGGCCACTTTGAGTTCTTGGTCATGTCCTTCGGGTTGACAAATGCACTTGCAGCCTTCATGGATTTTGATGAACAGGGTATTCAGACCATATCTTGGTATGTTCGTGATCGTGTTTATTGATGACATTCTGGTACATTCAAAGGATGAAAAGGAGCATGTTAATCATCTTTGAGTGGTTTTCCAAATGCTTAAAGACCATGAGTTGTATGCAAAATTCTCAAAGTGTGAGTTTTGGCTCAAGTTTGTGGCTTTCTTGGGCCATGTTGTTTCGGGAGATGGTATTATGGTGGATACTCAGAAGATTGAGGCGGTTAAGAACTGGCCCCAGACCAACTTCTCCGACAGAAATAAGAAGCTTTTTGGCTTTTGCAGGCTATTACCACAGATTTGTTGAGGGCTTCTCTTCCTTGTCAGCACCATTGACTAAGCTGACTCAGAAGAAAGCCAAGTTTCAGTGGTCTGAGGAATGTGAAAACAGTTTCCAAGAGTTGAAGATTAGATCAACTACAACCCCAGTTTTGACTTTGCCTGGCGGGACCGGAGACTTCGTGATATACTGTGATACATTAAGAGTTGGATTGGGTTGTGTACTTATGCAGAGAGAGAAGGTGATAACTTATGCTTCCAGAAAACTTAAGATCCATGAGAAGAATTATCCAACTCACGATCTCGAGTTGGCAGCTGTGGTATTCGCACTTAAGATTTGGTGTCACTATTTGTATGGAGTGCATGTGGACGTGTTCACGGACAACAAGAGCTTGTAGTATGTGTTCATCTAGAAAGAGCTCAACTTGTGGCAAAGGAGATGGTTGGAGTTGCTCAAGGATTATGACATGAGCATTCTCTACCACCCAGATAAGGCTAACTTTGTTGTTGATACTCTTAGCAGGATGCCTGTGGGTAGCACTACCCATGTAGAGGAAGGAAAAAAAGAACTAGCTAAGGAAGTTCATAGATTGACTTGATTGGGAGTGCAAGTCGAGGAAAACAATGAAAGCAGGGTTAATGTTCAAAATGAGTCTGCTTCATCCTTAGTGCCAGAAGTGAAGGAGAAGCAAGACCAAGACCCTGTCTTGTTCCAATTGAAAGAAGCAGTGCACAAGCAGAAGGTGATGGTTTTCTCCAAAGGGGGAGATGGGGTGTTGAGATACCAGGGTAGATTGTGTGTGCCCAATGTTGATGGAGTTCGCGACAGGATCACGGCTGAAGCTTATAGTTCCAAATATTACATTCATCCTAGTTCTTCCAAGATGTACCATGACTTGGGGGAAGTCTATTGGTTGAATGGAATGAAGAGGGACATTGCTGAATTTGTCTGTAAATGCCCCAGTTGTCAACAAGTTAAGGTTGAACATCAGAGACCGTGTGGGTTAGCTCAGTGAACTTTGAAATTCCTGAGTGGAAGTGGGAGGTAATCAACATGGATTTCATTACCGGCTTACCAAGATCCAAAAAGCAGCATGATTCGATATGGGTGATTGTTGATAGGATGACTAAATCATTCTACTTGTGGCGATTAAGAAAACTAATACAACTGAGAAGTATACTCGACTGTACATTTGAGAGATTGTAAGGTTGCATGGGGGTTCCTTTGTCTATCATCTCAGATAGAGGAGCTCAATCACCCCTCAATTTTGGTGATCTTTCCAGAGGTTTGGGTACGAAGGTGAATCTGAGCACAACTTTTCACCCTCAGACTGATGGACAGGCAGAGCGTACTATACAGACTTTGGAGGATATGTTGAGAGCTTGCTTCATCGACTTCAAAGGTAATTGGGATGACCATCTACCATTAATTGAGTTTGCGTACAACAATAGCTACCATGCCAGCATTCAGATGGCCCTTTATGAGGTATTATACGGGAGGAGATGTAGATCACTGATTGGCTGGTTCAAGGTTGGTGAAGATAAATTAATCGGACTTGACCTTTTCCACCAGTCTATGGAGAAGGTGAAAGTTATCAAAGAGAGGTTGAAGAAAGCACAGAGTCGTCAAAAGTCTTACACGGACGCGAGGAGAAGAGACTTGGAGTTTGAGGTGAATGATTGGGTGTACTTGAAGGTGTCGCCCATAAAGGGTATCATGAGGTTTGGTAAGAAAGGAAAGTTGAGTTCATGTTACATTGGACCATACCAGATTGTGAGGAGCATTCAGAAAGGTCGCTTATGAGCTAGACTTGCCTTCCGAGCTAGATAGAGTTCACCCGGTTTTCCATGTGTCAATGTTAAAGAAGTGTTTGGGAGATCCTGCTTTAGAAATTCCTGTTGAGAGTACGGGAGTGAAGGATAGTCTATATTATGAGGAAATTTCAGTCCAAATCCTTGACCGACAAATTCGTAAGCTAAGGAACAAAGAGATAGCCTATCAAAGTTCTATGGAGGAATCAATTTGTTGAAGAAGCTACGTGGGAAGCTGAGGAAGCGATGAAACTCAAATACCAGCACCTATTCATGCCAAATGACAATGATGTTGAAGGTAAAGTTGCTACGCTTAATGCTATTGAATTTCTATTCTTGAATTTGATGTATTGAGTCTAGTTCCCGAGTCTAAGACAGAAATAGATAGGTGATGGATAGTTGATAGTTCAAGAGTTCCCGAATAAGGAATGAGATGACTTTTGAGGTTACTCATTCTTTTATTCTACCTTTACTCATCATTCGAGGATGAATGATCCCAAGGGGGAGATGATGTAACACCCCGTGAAGTTACTGAAACGCCCCTAAAACGAAATCGTGCACACAACACGTCTTCCAAAGCTTTGATGGGAAATTCGAGATCGGATTTGCAATTAATGCAGAACATCAAGTCAGAAAATGGCCTCGACCTGATTTAAGAGCAATCGGAGAGAAAATATAATTTTCGCTAATTCTTTCCAAAATAGTGTCGATCCGTGCCCCTGGCGTGACGCGGAGGGGGCGTGGAGACACACTTGAACTTTTTTTTAATTTTTTTGATAAGAATTGAACTTTTTGGAAAATCACAAAAATACACTGGTCCGCGCCCCTGGTGCGTCGCGAACCAATGTACATATTTTGAACTTTTTCTTTTAAATTTTGGGAAGGGTATTTTGGTCATCCCTAATCTATTTTTAAGTTTTAAAACATGTTTTAGAGGTCGTTTATTAGCGATTGGGGGTTCAAAACCCATTATTTTTCTAAGTCTTCTACATGATGGTTCTTGAGAGAAGAAGAACAGATAGCGGAGAGTTCTAAATTCGGGTGCAAGTTCTTGAAAGAAGCTTGATAACTCTTCAATCCAGCTATGTAAAGGCTACCCAGAACATGGAATTGTTCTTCCATGTGCCCCAATACATATAGTAGGTGGACAATTAATAGTTGATGGGTCTTGAGTAGTGATTTCTTGGAGAATTTCTTGAACATTATCTTTGTTTCTTGAACATTATCTTTAAGTTCTATATATTATCTCAAATTGATGATCATCATACTTTTATTTACTCTTTACATGCTTGTGTGATTGTATACCTAAATTACATGTTTCCCCTTGTTTAATACCTCAAGAATGAATTTAGGGGTAATGTCTAGAGCCTTGATTGTTTGAATGTGTTGATTGTTGAAGTCTGAGTCCTGAGAGGAGAGTATTGATGACTGAAATTGATGGAATTAGTGTTCTTAGAACTTAAATGAGGCTCAACCTTAGCTTTGAGAGGAAGAACCTATTCCTTGAGTTGATAGAATGTCAAATGAGATAAGGTCCCTACCTGAGGGAGAGGGGGTTTGGTTGTATAACCAGCCTGATGTGATAGACTTATGAGCATATCGAGTTCTGGGAGGAGTATTAGCACCGAAATGGGTAAGAGTGAGTCTCACTCGTACTCATTAATTACGTGACCAGCATAGGAAAGGATTGGACCATGAAAGAAGATGTTTCCTTTGTCCCATAGAGGACTTGACAAACTTCTTTGGGATCCCCAACAGACCCGTCCTTTACCCCAGCAAGGTACTGGGCGGATATGGCAACGACATCTCTTCATTATATCATCACTAGCTCATAAGTGGTGATTGTAGGTTATAGAAACTCCCAGATAGGTCCCAATTTTAATAGTACTCTGAGTTGATGTGATTGTTTGATGTCTTGATGAATAGTGAGGTTATAGAGTGCTATTTCCTACTCTGAGTGATTGATGAGCTGATGATATTGTATACTATTTATTTTTAGCCTGTTTAACATACAATAAAATCCACGTACTAACGCCCCTTTGGCGTTGGATCATTTTATGATGCAGATTCTGTAGACAGAGGACTTCAGCAGCCTAATTGTTGAGGTTTACGAATTTTCAGACAGAGACTTGGTGAGTCCTCCCTTTCTTTCAGAGGACATATTTATCATTCCTTTATCTTGAGTTATTTTCTTTGATTATGGTAGTCATGGCCTATCATGGTACTATCTTAGACAGTAGTTATAGAGGCTTCATAGACATAAATTGATGATGGCTGATGTTGGGGTTCCTTTTCCCATTCCCTTTCTCTACATTGAGATTGTCCCATTTTTTCTCGTATTTCATTTATGATAGACTGAGTTGATAGTTGTAGCCCATTGATAGATAGTCATTTCTTGGTTATCTTCCGCTATTAAACTGATTGAACGAATGCGATGAGACTAGGTGGTCCGCTTGGAGGCTAGCAATAGTCTCCGAGTGCTAGTTACACTTAGGGTATCCTCCCGGGGCGTGACACAACCCGTTGAAGTTTGGGTGGGTTAATAACCCGCCCAATTATTAGCTCAACCCATTTAAAATTGGGTTAATATGCAACCTGAATTTACTTGAGAGAGATCTTGTTAAACTATTTTCAAAACATTTTTTTGAAAATTTGATATATTTTATATAGCCATAATAAAGAAAAATATAATTTAATTAAGTACTATAATATTAAAAAAGAATAAATAAAATAAGTAAAACTTAGTAAATATTGGATTGGGTTGGGTCTTGACCCGCTCTATAACCCGTTACCTAATCCGTTTTGATCCAACCCATTTTGACCCAAGCAAATTTGGGTTGAGTTGGGTCTTAACCCGTTTGTTGTCTTGACCCATTATAACCCACTCAAATTTGACTCAACCTGCCCAATTGCCCGCCCCTAAATTTGTATAATTGTGCACTTATACTATGTGATTCATAGTAATTTCTTGTCACACCCCGGGAGGATACCCCAGACATGGCCGACACCAATTGATAGCTAGTAATGGAGCACTACCCAGTACGACACAGGGATGTTCACTTAGATAGCTACCCCTTTCCCAGTGACTTTCAAAGAGTTTTTAAACTTTGTGTGATTGTAGTTGTAATTGTGATCCATCATATTGTGATATTTCGTTAATCGTTGCCTCTAGTATAATTTTGTTATAGATTTTCTAACGTTGTTGAAAGGTTGCTCCAACTTTTGTGAAGATAAAAGGAGGTATTACTCATGACTCTCACAACTTTTTATCAAAAATTCAATTACTTTCGCATTGCTACCTTCTGACCTAGCTCTATCTCATGTATATTTTCACAATTGTTATCTTACGGGAAGGAGACTGCAGACTTTTCACTTTGTACATAGAAGCTTCAAAATCTTTGTACATATAACAACTATAGAATCATAGGACTCACGCTTAAAAGGTACACAAACTCCATGCAAAATCTATTATCTTACATTTACCCTCAAAAATCTATATTAAATACACACTCTATATTTTCTTCAATTTTTCCAGCACAGGTGGCAAAATGACTACCTGGCCTCATCATATTCATTCAATTAACAACCTCTAAACAATCAACGGAAGACAAAGGAAAGTAATAGGCACATCTCATCTAGTCTCAAAATAATATTATAAAAGAAAGGATAGTAGAAAGAAACTAGCTCAACAAGTCTTAACATCAACATTCGACTCTAATCTATGAAGCCTCTATCACTATCAAGTGGTGTCAATAACAGACCCATGGCTACCTCAAAATAAAGTAAAGCTAATCAAATATAACTCTATAAACAAGTTGAAATAAAGTAATGAATCCTCCGAAGTAAGGGAGGCTCACCAATCAGCTGACTGCTCAGATCCTCAACGATTCGCCTGTTAACAATCTCTAATCCATGTATCTACATCATAAAACAATACAGCACCGAGTGACGTCAGTACGTGGAATGTATGATATGTAAGATAGCTAAATAAAATAAAAATAGGTAGAATAATATGGAACATCATCATATCAGAATAGTAACCAATCAAAATATCAAATGTCTATCTAAAGCAAGAATAAAGAGTAGACAAGTGACCTATTAACCAAACAAACCTCATCAATCAATTCAGACTCAACTCATCTCATCTTATCTCATCTAAGAGTACTCAAGGTGGGAAATTTCTGGGGTTTTCTCTTATCCGACAACAATCACTTATGAGCCACAAATTGTACAATAAGTTGTGCTAGTTGCCACAGTCGTTCCGTACTTTTTAGATAGAGAACGAATCGAATCCACTAAGGAAATAGCAATCAACAAGTCCTCTATTATTTCAGTGACTCTCTCAAGAGAGAACCACACTGTAATGTGATAGTTCTAATCTTTACCTATGCTTCGCCACGTAGTTTGACAAGTGCGAGTTGGATTAACTCTTACTCTTTTGGTGCTCGATGCTCCTTCCAAGACTCAGTGTTCATAAGACAATCAATCCAAAAAATCTAATCAAATCAGCCTCATGGAGGCACTCATCATTCAATCAGTCTCATGGAGATTCCAATCATGTCATCAATTCAACTCTCAGTCAATAGCTCAAGGATTAGATCAATAATTAGGGAATAATCGAATAAGCAATTCATTAGAGATCATTTATGGATACTCACAGGACTATGAAGTTCTATCAACTCATCATTATTCTCAAATCATAATCACAATCGGCATTCTCGAATCAAGGCTCTACACACAATCCCTAGGTTTATTCATGCATATTTTCAAAAGTTAACATGTAGGATTATACAATATCTCATGAAAAATATTTAATTCAAGAAAGCAAATTTATGATAATCATCAACATATGAAAATACATGTAACTAATATAATTTTCAAGAAGATCTTCAAGAAACCATTCAAGAGTCATGTATGGGGACTTATGGACTCCCAACTCATCTATCACCATCTATGGGCCACATAGGAGAACAATCCCATACTTTCGTTTCTCCTTACATACCTAGATTGGACCTTTGGACAATCAAGCGCAAGGAACTCTCTTTGAACTCCTCGATTCCTCGCTCTTCTTTTCTTCTCTTTAGCCCTAGTCTTTTCAAGGACTTAGAATAGAGTTTAAAACCCTTTTTAAGCTTAAATGACCAATTTGATCATATATTAGTCTAGGAGGGGTTTGGAAAGATCTACAAATGCCCCTCATGAAATTCAAAAAAAATCCGTCAGGACATGGGGTCCGCGATGCGAACAGGGTTTTTTTCAATGGAAAGCTGTGAACTGCTCTTGCTAAGTTGGAAACTTATGACAATACTAAGAAATTACTTAGGAAAGCTGCTTAATGAGCCTGCCATCTAGATCACCACAACTAGGCTTGAAGAAGCCAATGGGAATACTGGTTTAGTTAGGAAAATTATTGAAAGGGAAATCAGGTATTTGTAGGGGCAAGGTTTGGAGATTGACAGGAAGGCTGGAATGAAGGCTAAAGAATGTGAAAGAGCTTGACTTGGGTTGCTGACGCAGAGGAGTGCAAGAAAAGGAGGTCTATTAAAATGGCAAAATACATCTATGCGCATGCTCGTACTGTATTTAAAACTAAGAAAAGCATCTGGCATAAAGCTGCACAACTCGAGAAAAGTCATGGCACCAGGGAATCGCGTGATACACTACTTCGAAAAGCATTTACCTACATTCCAAAGACAATATTGCATAGCCCTCTAAAGCAAAAGTCTAGCATCATTTTCTTGATTGGCCAACTCCACAATAGCTTTCCACAACCTCACTGAATCAGGGATATTCTCTAGACCTTTCCTCAACACACGACTCTTGTTTTCTGTGGCATCCTCCAATTTTGAAGCCTATATCCACAACTTGACCGAATTAAGATTTGCTTCAACACCTTGGGCAATCACTGCCTTAGCCTCCAAACAATACACCTCCAACCAAACATCCTCATTCTTAGGACGCTCTTGACACCCTTTTGTTATCAACCGTCTTGCTACCTGCAACCTTCTCGAGTCCAGCAGCTTCTATCAAACCAAGAGGATGCTTTGGATTAGTCTAAGTAACTGACTTAAGCAACAATCTAGCCTTGTTTTATATTGGAAATCTCAGCATCATTTATAATCTCCATACTCTTCATATCAGTCAAGTATCCCTTAGGATGCACTACCGTTTGCCCAGTAACGAAACCAATAATCTATTAGGAAATATCCCTCCTACATGGAGGAAGTGTCCAATTTTAATTGGATAACACTTTAAGCCCAAATGTATTTGGAAGTGTCCAATTTTAATTGGACAAGAATTTAAGTCCACATGTATTGTTATTTAATGTTGGACCAATTTTGGTGCGGTTAACAAAAAGAAAGCAGCAGTCAGAAAGTAGTAGAAGTTAGAGAGAGCAGCAGAAAAACAGAAA
>JAPFFP010043741.1:0-12970 GCA_026153255.1 Solanum medicagineum | reverse complement strand
TATTTATTATACAAAACAGTCATAACTAGGATGATAAAAAACATTTTGTATAATTATTACTAAAAAATAAGCTTAAAGTAATTGTTACATTATGCCAAGAGTGTATGAGACTTTCATAAAAGTTAATCCAAATTCTAGAAAATTTTAATAGACATATAATTAAAAAAAATCAAATGTACTTTAAGATGTGGGGTTGAATTATTTCTTCAAAAGATTATGAAAACTTTTTATTATAATATTTTAAAAGAATAACTTCAAGAATCCAATTGTTTTATTTTGTTATGAGTTAATAATTAAAAGTTTCATTAAAGTTGACACGTTTTATTAAATGCACATCTTCATTACGAGAAGTCTTAATTTACTATTACTCCATTTTGTTATTAATTCACTTTTTTTTCTTTTATAAATTAATATGATATCTAAACTAATTACTCCGTTTTTCAATTATTTTAATTTAATTCTTAATATTTTTTCTATTCATTATATTTACTAAAAATAAGTACTTCAGTATAAAAACTTATTATTTTAAACTATAACTAGTAACCTTACAAATAAAATGATGGATGACACATTTGCATAAAAAGTAAACCATAAATATTTACTAAATTATAAAGGAGTAGCTCTTATTTAAATATATAATCAAATTTGTATTTTATTAGATTTAAAATATTAAATTTAATTTAAATTTGAAGTTGTCGAGCGAAATTTTGAGGATAAAAAAAATAAAAAAGAGAAATTTTAACATTATTTTACTTTGAAATTAATCAAATCAAAATTTTAATTAATTATAGCATATTACTTATTATTCAATTTAGCTTAATATTGTTGTTTGTTTTTTGGTCGATAAAATAATGAAAATGTATTAACAAAAAATCTATCAAGAAAAATAAATATTTCTAGAAATATCTAGGCCACATCCCGTCCGAATGGGAGTTAGTAACATTTATTATCCTACGATAAGTCGTACCTACAGAGTCTGACAATATTAGATCTTGCACAAACTCTGGGAGTTGTCACAAAAACTTTCAAATTACCAGCCTTCCAATTCTTGCTCCTTCCTTAGCCATGTAATCAGCACGTTGATTCTGCTCTCGAAATGTGTGGCGCAACTCCCAAACTGCCATCTTGCTTAACCTGTACCTGCATTCAAAGATTAAGTTAGCATGAGTGGGTTTACCTGTGAGGATGCAATCCAACACTTCCAGCGCATCCGATTCAATTTCTTGCCTTGTTATTTGGTGCTGGGGGGCCAATTGTAGCCTACATTTTAGAGCTTTCAATTCTGCTTCAAATGGAGTGGTGAGGGCGAGTGCCTTGTAATAGCCAAAGATCCAATTCCCATGCACGTTTCTGAAGATACCAGCAAGCCCTCCAGCGCCAGGAATAATTTTCACTGCCCATCCGTATTTAATTTCGTCATACCATTCTTGTGTGTGTGTGGGGGGGGGGGGTTCCATTTTATTTGCACAGAGCTTGTTAGCTCGGTCACAGCTTTCTTGGAAGATGTCATGGTTGCATATTCACCTGCAAGGCTGTAAGTGTTTTCAAAGTTGACCGGGTTTGCCTTGTTCTCAAAAAGGTTGGAGTTCTTATTTTCCAAATCCGCTAGAGGCAAAAGGGAAACAAAGTGTCCCATTTCACCAGGATGTAGCAGTAATCCCCTTTTATTTTCTTCTAGTAGTTCATACACAAATTCGAGTCTAGCATGCTGCTATCGATGTTGTTTCGCAGCCGCCCACAGAGCTAAACTTCCTTCCAAAAGTCTAGGGCGATGTAGCATTTGAAGAAGATATGGGTGATGTCCTCCTTATGGTGACCACAGATGGGCAGTTTGGAGCAACGTTTATGCCGATAGTGTGGAGACTGTGATTAGTTTTGATTCTCTTGTGGAACAGGATCCAGAGGAAGAGCTTAATTTTATAAGGAATGTGAGCTCTCCAGATCGACTTGAAGCCCTTTTTAACTTCGGGGGTTTCCTCATTGTTGCCTTTTCTAGCTATGTGTCTGTATGTCGAGGCAGTTATAAAAACTCCATTTGGGATAAGCCCAAAACCACCCTATCCTTTGAACTAGAATTATCAAAGATAGTGGCATGTTTGATAATTTTTGTACATCGAGGGGGGGCGGGGGAGGGGAGGGGAGGACCACAAACAAACTTTCCAGATTCCAAGTATTGTGGATTCTGAGGTCCGCAACCTTGAGATTGTACTCTTCTTCCTTGAGCGACCCTGAATACATTCTTTGAGACAAGAAAAGTGCGGAAGCCAGTTGCCAGTAAAAAAAACTTGAGCTGAGCTCCACGCTGGACCACCCACTTAGTGTCCTGTGATATGTTGCTCTAGCCGTCTTGGATGTTCTTCCAAGTTCTAGAGACACACACCCTTCTTTTGCCATTAACTGGGTGGTTCTTATATTTACACTTAAACACGGATTTCCAAGTAGCAGATGACCCTTGAGTTATTCTCCAGGCTAGTCCGCTAAGGATGGCTTTGTGTCTGGTGCCCATTTTGTAAATCTCGAGGCCACCCTGATCTTTGGGTTTAGTTACCAAGTCCCAATTAAGAAGGTGCATTTTCTTCCTCTCTTGAGTGGAGCCCCAAATGAAATCCCTAATGGTTTTATCAAGGGTTTCTGTAACTACTTCCGGGAGTTTGATATAACTCATAACGTTGGAAGGGATGCCAAAAAGGGTTGCTTTAGCTAGCACTGTTCTACCGGCCATGTTCAGGGTGTTGGATTTCCAACCCGAAAGTTTCTGTGTCATGTTATGAACAAGGAATTGAAAGTCAGTGTTGACAAGCCTCTTGTTGAAAATAGGAAAGCCCAGATACTTCTCAAAGGAGCTCTTTCCTTCAATCCCTAGAATATTGGAACACTCTTCCTTCATTGCTCTAGTACAATTTCTGGAGAAGACTATTCTAGATTTGGCCTGATTAACCTTCTGGCCAGAAGCTAGCCAAAATGATGTAAGATTGTGGCAATAGTATTACAATTCTTAGGATTGGCTTTAGCAAAAAGGGTAAGGTCATCCGCAAAGAAGAGATGGGAGAGGCTGGGACCTTGACTGGAGATCTTTATGGGATTCCAGAGCTTTGAATCAACTGACTGTTGAATAGCCCTGGACAATCTATCCATACACATAATAAAAATGTAAGGGGACATGTGATCCCTTTGCCTAATTCCCCCAGAAGGGTAAAAAGCCTCTGTAGGTCTAGCATTGACAAGGATCTGGATAGAGCTAGAGGTGATGTAAGAGATAATGAGTTTGGATAGCATTTTGGAAATGTTAAGTACTCAAGAGTGTCCTTAATGAAAGACCATTCAATCCTATCAAAAGCTTTTTCGAGGTCAATCTTAATCGCCATGTTTCATGCTTTCCCTTTCATTTTTAGAAAATGGGAGATAACTTCCTGGACCAGAATGGCATGATCATTAGCTCTCCTATTAGACAGAAAACTAGCCTGACTATCACCGATTATGCTAGGGAGCATTGGTTTCAGTCGGTTAGCAATAATTTTGGTGATAATCTTATAGAGGGTGTTACAAAGACCAATGGGCCTGAAGTTCTTCAGACAGTGCGCATTGTTGATTTTAGGGATCAGGCAGAGGAGAGTCTTGTTAAGCTCATGGGGGATGGTGGCTGTCATGAAAATGTCTTTGCAAAAAGCGATGGTGCTAGTACTCAGGATATCCCAATATCTTTGGTAAAAGAGGGGGCGTAAACCATTCAGCCCAGGTGCTTTGGTATGCTTAAAAGAATTGACCGGCAGGATCAACTTTGAGTCTCTAGGGGGGTAGTTCGGGAGTCTTGCTAGTGGAGGTCCTTAAGCTATTGTTCCATGTACTACTGGCCTGCTCCGTGGTATAAAGGTTAGTGAAAAAGGAGAAGGTATGCTTCTGGATGGCTTCCGGGTTGTCAAGAGTTTCTCCGGATTCCGTCTCAAGAGTGACAATTCTAACCCAAAAAAATGGGCGTGATGGCATTTGCTCAATCCCACCAGAACAAGTCAACCTTAACTCAAAGGGATAATAAACATAATGCACGAAAGTAATTAATTAGAGTAGATAACTAAAGCTGAAAATTTCCATAAACTTAAATACCACCCACGGATTGGTTGTCACGCGTACAAGCCACTAACAATACAGAAAATCAAAGAAATAGAAGTCCAAACTGTCATTCTTCTCGAATAGAACAAGTACAGAAGAAATAAGAACAAGAGAGTCAGTCAGATGACAACAACTACCTCTCTACGTCTCCTGGGAAGCCTCGTAGGTTCAAGAAAACTACTATTCACTGTCCGGGCTCACAACCTACACAAGTGTAGAAGCAAGGGGTGAGTACCAAATACCACGCAGTACCCAGCAAGTCAACTAATAAAGTAAAGTTAATCTAATAGAATACACAAACTCCTTTCGTCCCAATCGACCTCCACGATTACAACCTGCACAGAAAGTTAGTCCGCCCAACAATACATAAGATGGTATATCACCATATCACAATTCAAAAGCACAAGCTAAAAATGATAGCATAATCAATCACAAGAATAACATCATGCTATGCAATAATATGCAAGGATGAAATGCAATGCTTATGCAATAATCATCGGCAAGGACCTCAGCATTATAATACCACTGAAAAATATCTCAACATCACATCATCGCCGGAAAAGACCTCGACATAAAATTTTCAACATCGTAATTTTGTAGGCAAAGACCTCGGCACTATATATCGACCGGTAAAGACCTCGGTCCCAATATTTTCCATCTCAACCATATCAATATTCAGAATCAATGCAAATATACATGACATGGAATGAATGAACATGCTATGAACTCCACAAACAAACCCACTCATAATTACCAACCACAACAATATATATATATATATATATATCAAAAATATGAAATTCTCATCACTTATCCACACTTTTTAATTCAAATACCATAATAACACACCAACTCACATTTACATTTTTAATCACATCATTTCTTATAATATTAAAATATTTCAAGTATCACACGTAGGAGAAAGGATAATTTGAGAACTCTACGAGAATTACAAAATTTTGAAAGTCCACTTGCCTTAGTCAAATCGTTGTCAATCTAACACTTTGGCCTTTCCTTTTTGACTGAAATCTGTAGCACCACGATCTAGTAAAATAAATTATCAACATAAGATTTTCAAAACTCACAATACCCATATTGCTATATGTCTAGCCTAGACCCAAGGATCAACTAATTTCGTTATTAAATCTTAAATTCTTCAAATAATATAATTCTAATGATATTTATGTAAGACAATACACCTATTATTTATTACTAATCTCAAAATATGACTCGATTTATAATTATATATATAACAGAAAAAAAGATTCTAATAATGACATATGAAAACTACATATTAACTTAAAACTACCAATGACTACTACTACTACTTATTCCTTAAAAGCACATGTTACTACTAGTCCTTCTACTATCAATAGGAAAAAGTGACCATGAATCCCACTGAAAACACACACAAACTAATATAATTAATTGGAACCTTCATTACATGCAAGAAAACAAATTGACCAATAATAGAAGTTCAAATTAAATTTTCTTTAGTCTTTTCAACCTACATATCATCCAACACATACTAATAATATTATATCCCTCCTAATGAATATGAACAACTTAAGCTTGGTTTCATGTTACCTGAAGCACTTTTGAAATTTTTCAGATGTCAATTTGATTGGCTTTGAATGACACCCTATCAGTAGACTTATGCACCCGTACTCCTGTTTCTCTTATTATTATTATTATTTTTTCTTGAGCGTTGAACCTTAGCTTCCTCCTATATATAGATCTATTTCTCTATTTATTTATAATTTTAATTGTTTTAGTGGGTAATAATTGAAGACATAATTTTATAGAAACTAATCATGGTGCTGCCCACTTAGACAAATCTTTAAAGCTAGTGCAAGATTTATTTTTGGTTTCCAACAACTTTTGTCTGAAAAAAATCTAATATATACATACATACATACATACATACATACATACATACATACATATTTATATATATATATAATAAAGAAGGACAAGGAATAGTGGCTCTGGTACAGTAACCAATGTCATTTCTTACCTCTAAATTAAATAGTCTTAGTTAACGAACGGCCCGAAATACCTACTATAATTTACGAGAAAGATATTTGAAGAAAGATAATAGGATCAATTATCAAAATAGTCTAACGGGTCGTTACATTATCCACCACTAAAAATCATGTTCGTCCTCGAACATAAAGTAAAAGAGAGTACCTGAAGTTTCGAAAAGGTGAGGTTATTTAGCACGCATGTCTGATTCTATCTCCCAAGTCGCCTCTCTAACTGGACGGTTCTTCCATTGCACCTTCACGGATGCTATCTCTTTGTTTCTAAGCTTGCGAAACTGTCTATCCAGAATATCAATAGGCTCCTCCTCAATCGACAAGTCTGGATTCAACGCGATCGAATCAAATAAAAGTATGTGAGATTCATCGGGTACATACTTTTGGAGCATGGAGACATGAAACACAGGATGCACGAAAGATAAGCTAGGTGGCAAGGCTAGTCTATAGGTCACCTCTCCAACTCTCTCCAAGATCTCGAATGGGCCATGAATCGAGGGCTAAGCTTTGCCTTCTTACCAAACCACATAACACCCTTCATAGGTAACACCTTAAGCCAAACATGATCACCTACCATAAACTCTAAGGATCAGATCCTCCTATCTGCATAACTCTTTTGACGACTCTGAGCGGCCAACAACCTACCATGAATCATACAGACCTGCTCCATAGCCTCCTTAAGAAAGTCTAAATCTAATGAGTCCATCTTGGCGAAATCAAACCAACCAATCGGAGATCTACACCGCCTACCATACAAAGCCGCGAATGGAGCCATCTAAATGCTAGTGTGATAGCTATTATTATAGGCAAACTCTACTAAAGATAAGTGTTGATCCCAGCGAGAACCACAATCAATTACACACACTCGAAGCATATCTTCCAACACTTGAATAGTCCGCTCGGACTGTCCGTTTGTTTGAGGGTGAAAGGCTGAACTCATATCCAGCCGAATACCTAGTCCATGCTGCAAGGCCCTCCAAAAACGTGAAGTGAAGACTGAACCTCGATCAGAAATGATAGAAGCAAGTACACCATGCAATCTTACTATTTGACTGATGTAAAGTTCAGCCAACTTCTCTGTTGTATACTTAACCTTGACAGGAATGAAATGGGCAGACTTAGTCAATCCACAATTACCCAATTGAGTCATAACCACCCACGTTAGTGGGCAAACCCACCACAAAATTCATGGTGATACGCTCCCACTTCTACGTAGGAATGGGCATCCTTTTGAAACTCTTCCCCAGGCCGTTGGTTCTCGTACTTAACCTGCTAACAAGTTAAACCCTTGGACACAAAATTTGAAATGTCCTTTTTCATACCACACTACCAATAATGCCGATTCAGGTCATGATACATCCTTGTTGCTCCTGGATCAATGGAATAACGAGTACAATGAGCTTCCTCAAGAATTAATCTAATTAAATCACCCACCTTAGGCACACAAACTCGACCACCAATCCTCAAAACACCATCAGGATCGAGCACGACTTCCTTAGCCTCTCCCTGGTCACTTTTTCTCTGATGATACAGAACTTCTCATCCTCAAACTGATGCTCGCGAATTTAGTCCATCAAGGAAGAACGAGCCTCAATGAAAGCCAATACATCCCCTTCATCGGAAAGCTGTAACCTCGCTAGGCCATAAGCTAGAAGTTGAACATCCCTCGCTAAAGGTTGCTCCTCAATACGAATAGCGGCTAGACTCCCCATGCTAGAAGTCTTTCTACTCAAGGCATCGACTACCACATTAGCCTTTCTTGGATGGTAAAAGATGGTCAAATCATAGTCTTTTAGCAACTCCATCCACCTATGTTGCCTTAAGTTCAGATCCTTTTGACTAAAAATATACTGAGGACTCCTACGACCAGTGAAGACCTTGCAATATATACCATATAAGTAATGACACTACAGCTTAAGCACAAAAACCACAGCTGCTAACTCTAAGTCATGAGTAGGGTAGTTCTTTTCATGAACCTTCAATTGTCTAGAAGCATAGGCAATCACTTTCCCTTTTTGTATCAATACACCACCTAAACCAACTCTTGAAGCATCACAATACATCATGAAGTCAACACCTGCCTCAGGTAGCGTCAAAATGGGAGCTGAAGTCAACAAAGTTTTGAGCTTTTGGATGCTCGCCTCACACTCATCGGACTAATGAAAGGATACATTCTTCTGAGTTAATCTAGTCAGTGGGGCTGCAATAGAAGAAAACCCCTGAATAAACCGCCTATAATACCCTGCTAACCCCATAAAACTACGAATCTCAGTAGCTGAAGTAGGCCTTGACCAACCTTTAACTGCCTTAACCTTAGCCAGATCTACTCTGATCTCCTCTTTAGACACCACATGCCCTAAGAATACCACTAAATCAAGCCAGAACTCACACTTGGAGAATTTTGCATATAGTTTTTCCTCCCTTAACCTTTGTAACACTATCCTCAAGTGACTAACATGATCAGCCTCAGTCTTGGAATACACCAAGATGTCATCGATGAATACTATAACAAAAGAATCTAAGTGCGGACGGAACACCCTATTCATCAACTCCATGAACGCTGCAGGGGTGTTAGTCAACCCAAAGTACATCATTGAAAATTCATAGTGGCCATAACGAGT
The DNA here is from genome assembly GCA_026153255.1 of Solanum medicagineum. NCBI lineage: Eukaryota > Viridiplantae > Streptophyta > Magnoliopsida > Solanales > Solanaceae > Solanum > Solanum medicagineum. The sequence goes on along the minus strand of JAPFFP010043741.1, from coordinate 4,203 downwards.
TTGGAAAGCTGTCTTAGGAATATTTGGTGCCCTAATCCTTAACTGATGATAACCTGACCTTCAGTCAATCTTAGAAAACACAACCGCTCCCTGAAGCTGATCAAATAAGTCATCAATACGAGGAAGAGGGTACTTGTTCTTGATAGTTACCTTATTTAACTGCCTATAATCTATAAACATCCTCACAGACCAGTCTTTTTTTCACAAACAAGACTAGGGAACCCCAAGGTGACACACTAGGGCGAATAAATCCTTTCTTAACAAGTCTTGGAGTTGCTCCTTCAATTATTTTAACTCAGCTGGAGCCATTCTATACAGAGGAATGGATATGGGTTTTGTACCTGGCTCTAGGTCAATAGGAAAGTCAATATCTCTATCGGGTGGAACACCTGAAAGGTCAGTGGGAAACACATTGACAAACTCCTGAACCACAGGAATGGACTCTATAGATGGTGGTTCAATACTAGTATCTCGAATGAAGGCCAAGTAAGACAAACACCTCCTATCAATCAATTTATGAGCATGGATGTAGGAGATAACTTTACTAGGATAAGAACCACTGTCACCCTTGCATTCAATCTTTGGTACACCGGGCATGGCTAAGGTCACAGTTTTTGCGTAGCAATCAAGAATAGCATGATAAGGAGAAAGCCAATCCATCCCCAAGATAACATCAAAGTCTACCATATCCAGAATGATCATATCTACCCAAGTATCATACCCAGCCAAAGAAACAAGACAGGATCGATATACTCGATCCACCACTAAAGGTTTACCTGCTGGTGTAGAAACATACACGGGCACTGACATCCGATCACACAATAAGTCAAACCCAGACGAAAAGTATGTAGACACATAAGAGTAGGTAGACCTGGGATCAAATAACACAGATGCAAGCCGATGACAAACTAGAACAATACCTGTAATAACTGCTTCTGAGGCCTCTGCCTCGGGTCTTCCAGGAAACGATAACACTGAGCTCCTCTGCCAACCCCTGGTCTGAGCCACGCCTTGATCTCCATCACATGGGACCAAAGTGCCACTATCTAAAGTCCTTCCACCTCGAGTAGTTTGACCCCCTACCTCGACCCCTGGCCGGTGGAGCTAAATTCGTAACTGGAGCTGCCGAATTAGTACGAGGGGGTCCCGAATGTGTTTGAAAAAGACACTGTCGAATCAAATGTCCTGGATCCCCACACACAAAATAAGACCTCGGTGTAGAGGACTGTTGTCCACCGAAAGAACTACTATGACCACCACGAGTAGAACTCTGGGATCCTTGAGACATCTAGCCATCCTCAGCTGCCGGCACAGATACATGCACCGGACCATGTCGTCTGAAAGATCCACCACTCCTATACGAACCCCTACCTCCTGATGAAGTGCCAGAAAATTGACCCGTAGTACGAGCCTTCTTAGGATCTCCGAACTCTTCTCGAACCAGCAACTCTCCCTCCTTGGTAGTGCTCATAATAGACTGAAAAGAAGCCCCCTCACGAGCTGCTCTGAATACATAGGATCTAATCTAGAAGTTGAAACCCCTAAAAAATCTACGGACTCTCTCCCCCTCATTTGGAATCATAGTTAAGGCATGTCGGGATAACTGACAAAAATGGGTTTCATACTCAGTACCAGTCATACCTCCCTGCCTTAAGTCCTCAAACCTCAATCAGCTCTGTTCTCGCACACTCCAAGGAATGAAGCGCTCCTTAAAAGCACTAGAGAACATACCTCAATCCATTGGAGGGGATCCAGCAGGTCTAGATGTCACATAAGTCCTCTGCCACTCCCTAGCTGGTCCACGGAGCTGAACTACCACAAAAAGGACAACACGCTGATCAACTAACCCCACTGTATCTAGCATCTCATGGAACAAAGTCAGAAATTCATGGGCGTCCTCGTTCTTACTTCCCTGAAATTGAGGTGGTCTCATCTTTTGAAATCTTTTGTAACTAAGTTGATCATTTGATGCTAGAATCACCTCTGGAGTGGTTTGTGCCCTATTAGCTAGTGCAGGGACCACTGGGGGTTTCCCCACCTGATCCTGATGAACTACACCCTGATGCTGCCCTGAAGTTTGTTCTTCCACTCTCATTTGAGAAACTCCTTGCGTGCCTATCGTACGATCCCCCCCCCTCCCGAGTGAGGTTTTCCAGCATACCCATCATCTACAATAGGGTGTCCTGAAGTAGAGGTGTAGCTGTGGGCTCTGGAAAGGCCTGACCCTCATTAACCTCTATTTACGGCTCTGGAGAAGCCTCTCTATCCTGCCCTCTAACTGGTGTCGCTCCTTGGGCACGTCCCCTCACTGACGTCACTCCACGAGCACGACCTCTAGCTCGACCCCGTGCCCTACCTCTAACTGGGGTCTCAGCAATTGTCTGGGTAGTAGCCTCACCTCTACCAGCAATAGTAGTAGCTCTAATCTTTGGCATCTGTCAAGAGAACATAGGCACCACTCATTACTAACGAAGATAACTACGCACGATGAGAGAGAATGAATAAAATGAAGTTTCCTAATAGTCTTCATAGCCTCTCAAAGATAAGTAAAAACGTCTCCGTAATGATCCTCAAGACTCTATTTAGACTTGGCTTGTGTACACATAAGACCTATGAACCTAGGGCTCTAATACCAACTGTCACGACCAAAAAAATGGGCATGATGGCACTTGCTCAATCTCACCAGAAAATGTCAGTCTTAACTCAAAGGAATAATAAACATAACACATGAAAGTAATTTATTAGAGTAGATAACTAAAGCTGAAAATTTCCATAAACTTAAATACTACCCAAGGATTGGTTGTCACGCGTACAAGCCACTAGCAATACAGAAAATCAAAGAAATAGAAGTCCAAACTGTCTTTCTTCTCAAATAGAATAAGTACACAAGAAATATGAACAAGAGAGTTAGTCAGATGACAACAACTACCTCTCTACGTCTCCTGGGAAGCCTCGGAGGTTTAAGAAAAATACTATTCACTATCCGGGCTCACAACTGTCACGGCCCAAAAATCGAGCATGATGGCACTTGCTCAACCCCACCTGAACAAGTCAACCTCAACTCAAAAGAGATAATAAATATACAGTAAAGCGGAAGCATAATTAAAACTGAGAATTTCCATAAACTTAGATCCCACCCGAGGATTGGTTGTCACGTGTACAAGCCACTAGAAATACAGTTTCTCAAATAGAACAAGTACAACAGTAATAGGAATAAGAGAGTCAGCCAGATGTCAACAGCTACCTCTCTTCGTCTCCTGAGAATCTTTGGCGTATCAAGGAATTACTTTTTACTGTCCGGGTTCACCACTTACACGAGTGTAGAAGCAAGGGGTGAGTACCAAAATACCACGCGGTACCCAGCAAGTGAACTAATAAACACAAAGTTAAGTAATATAGAATATCGATACCCCTGACACTCCAACCAAAACCCCCACAATCACAACCTGCATAAAATACTTAGACAAGGGATAATCCATAACACATTAAAAGTTAGCACAAGTACACAACCAATCTTCGATATCAATAACGCACGAGGACTCAGGCCTCCATATCACACTTGTTTTGGGAGATGGTTTCTTTGAAATTGAGTATATTAAGTTATTTTAATATGTTTTCCTTTTATTATTATCGTGCCGGAACGTCGCACCCGATCCAATATTTGTGTCAGAACGTGACACCCGATCCAATATTTGTGTCGAAACGTGACACCCGATCCAATATTTGTGTCGGAACGTGACACCCGATCCAATATTTATATCGGAACGTGACACCCGATCCAATATTTGTGTCGAAACATGACACCGATCCAATATCCGATCCAATATTTGTGTCGGAACGTGACACCCGATTCAATATTTGTGTCGAAACGTGACACCCGATCCAATATTTGTGTTCATTATTCTTTATCATTACTTCTCACTTCATTATCAACGTTTCATCCAGCCTTCTTTATTCAAGGCATCATTTTGAGAGTTCAAGTTCAAGATTATAAATGGGTTCCATGGCCTTGGGACTTGCAAACCAATCACAACAATATATAAGTCAACCAATTCACAACAATTAAATGTCACTCCAATATCAATAACAAACTATCTCACATATAATAGACCTCCATCAATAATTGACAATCAACTATCAGTATAGGATAACTACCCAATTTAAAATATTTCAATTAAGGCCTACATAAATTATTCTCAATAC
>JAPFFP010043740.1:0-12970 GCA_026153255.1 Solanum medicagineum | reverse complement strand
CATGTCAGCTGGTCGTGCATCCTCGAGTCTCTTCTGGACTCTATCCTCAAAGGCATTTGCTCTGGCATCCACTATTCTAACTCTCTGATCTATGATCTCACGAGTGTATGCCTTGGCTCTCTCCTCTGACTCCTGGACCATCTTACGAACCCATGGTTTGAGCTAGGTCATTAACCTACTCAGCTGGCTCCGTATTTACTAACCTGCACACCAAAGCCTGAAAAGAAAAAGCAGACATAAGAGAATAGTCTGCGGAATCACCTTGAGTAGTGGAAGGTGTTGGTTCAGGTATATCAGAGGATAGCATTGCCTCTATTTCAATAGCTCAAGGTGGCTCTGAAGCAACTGGAGTAGAACTAGTGGTGACTGGAGTCCGTTCCTGAGGAAAAGGATCATAGATAGGAGGAGAAGTTGCTCTTTGTAGGGCCATTGGGTTTCTATCAGCCTTAATTAGGTTGGGATCCATGGTGTACATAGCCTCTACATACGAGTCATGGTGGGGATCGACACGGACACCTGCCTCACTTCACAAGCGATAAATCAAAATAGGGAATGGCAGTGAAGTGCTAGTCCTGATAGCGGACTCGTGTATCTGTTAGCCAAAACTTGGGCCCAATCAATCTCATAGCCAGCTAGAATGTTGGCTAATAGTACAGCTCGCTCAAAGGTGATCACATTATCCGTGAAAGTGGGCCTGATGCACCACCGACTAATAGACCACCAAAATTTGGCCCGTAATAAGAGGTGGGATTTCATGATCTGATCAGCGTGGTTTGTACCCACGTAGGCTCAAAATCCTCCTCGCATATTTGGCTAGCTATCTAGTGGAGTAGCTCGATCTTTATCTCCACATTCTTCTCGCTCACCGCTTTCCTCATCTTTGCAATTCTGTTATCGTATTCTACGGTAGAATAAGGTACCCTGTAGCTTGGCCCGAACTGAACCCATCTAATAATCTCCTCTGAAATTTCAACAACCTCCATGACTAAAACTTCTCTTATCCTAGGCTACTCAATAGCCTTTTTGTTCTTGGGAAGATCTCGAAGAAGAGTGGCATAATAGGCTGCGTAGAACTCCCAGACTAAATAAGGGGCATACTTCCCAACTGCTGTGAAGTCCATCGTAGTCCATGTCTATCAATCTCAGCATCCAAACTCCGACACCTTGTCCAATCCAGAGTCATTCAACCTCGACTCCTTGTGGAACTGCCTGACAGACATTCCCTGTCCTTTCGACTCCAATCCTTTGTCATATATAACCTTCATGCCTGGGATGCCCCATCTTGGGTCAGCCAGAGGTTGTGACTCTGCTTCCTCCTGTTTCACCTATGATGCCTCCTTTGAATCTATCTCTGTGTGAGTAGGAGTCATCTGTAGAGAACTACTACGGAACCCATCAACATTGCCCTCCTCCTCAATCTGAGAGGGACTATTAACTTCTACTGGGGCTTGTGCAGTGTGGGTTCGAAGTTGAGGCACATTTGCCTCTGGGTTGATTCTAACTCTGTGGACCTCTATGGACCCCTCTGACTATTTAGTTATGGAGGCCTCATCCACCAATCTTCTTCCCAATGCTTTGATAGCCTCTTTTCTACTTTTCGGGGCCATGGGACCTGAAAATTACATTGCAAACCCATGATGAGCACCACATTCATACATAGTCCAATTACAAGCAAAGGAACAAAAACAAAAAGAAACAAGAACCAAAAACTAAGAAAATAATACACAAAAAAAATCACTGAACCAGCAGCAGATTTTCAGGTACGAGGCACAGGTATGACTTGTTGGGGGACCTACGAGTCATATAATAGTCTCGTAGTTCTAAGGTGCCTAAAAAAACATTCTGATAACAAATACGAGGCTCAGGTATGACTTGTAGGTTGACCTACGAGTCTATCCTGGGCTCGTAGTAGGGAACAAAATATAATTCAGAACAAGGCAGGTCTGACGAGTCCCTTGCTATGATTCGTAGTAGGCACTACGAGTCATAGATGGGTCTCATATGGTAAGTGTTAAGGAACCACAGGTGATTGTTGCCTCCTACAAGGGACCACTACAACTTGTAGGGTGACCTACGACTCATAGTGGGTCCTCTAGTAGAAAACAGAAGGCACTTGGGGTGCCTGTAACCTTCCCACAAGAACCAAAAATAAATTGATTGAAAAAAATAAACAACATCGAAGCAACACATCATCAAAAACACACAGTTAACCCCATTACGAATCATGTCAAAAGAATCAAACATTATCCCACCATCAAACAACAATCCCCACTCACATTCAAGACATACCCAAGATCACCTAATCTCCAACTCATAATCATCTACACAACAATGGAGATTCACAAAGAGTTCACAACAACTCCATACAAGGGTAACATGCATTAGCTTATTAGAAGACACACCAATGTCCCCAAATTTTCAACCCCAACATGAGTTTGTAAATTGACCACACAAAAATCATGCATTAAACTCATATGATCAACATGCCAACATTACAATAACCCAACCAGAGCAATCATACAATTTCAAATCACGCTAGGGTGTTTAACAAACCCAAACCCCAATTGTCATGCTTATACAATCATTTTCTCATGGGTACACTCACTATGATCGAAAAATTCACATTCATTCAACAATATTAAAAGATCATACCATGAATGTGCCAAATTTAACCAAGAAAACTTACCAAATGAGAAAATGAAGATCAACTAGATGCAATGAGAGAAATATGAGGAAGCCGAAACCCTAGTGTTATCTTTTGCTAGAAAAACTTACGGAATTCTGATGGGGAGTTGACAGAAAAAGGTAGAAAATGGAGTTGGGGAAATTTTAGGGGGTGAAAAAAAGGTTCAAAAGAGGGAAATAATATTTGACCCCTAATATGCCAAACCGGGTCGACTTTAAAAATTTAGCATTTTGGGGTTAGGAAACCCCGACTATGAGTAGTAGTAAGTCCTATGACTCGTAGTTCATAGTATCGTATCAGACCTCAACACTTAGATAAATCAGAGTTTATACCTAGGCACTACGAACTCCACTTATGACTCGTAGGGGACCCTACCAATCGTAAGGTTGGCTCAAAGTGTGTGTGCTAACTTTAAATTCCTACTGTTTCCCTCTATAAGGCATGACTATGAGTCGTAGTATGCATTACGACTTGTAGGCCTGCTCATAGAGGCGGCTCCAATTTGCAATTTTCCTCAAACTTTCAGCTCTTGATTTGTACCTACAAACCAATCCTCAAAATGCACCAATGTCTAGAATAATACTACTACTACTGATTCAATGTCTCAACATCAAAACAAACATAAAACTACTACCTAACAATTCAAACGTCCAAATAAACTTAAAGCAAGTCAAAAACATCAAAGATACTTAGGTTGCCTCCCAAGAAGGGCCTTGTTTAACGTCGTGGCTCGACTTTGTCATCATTCCACCATCAAAAATCTTCAAGGGCCCGAAATCACTCTTAAACTTATCCGGATGTTTCATTGATTGGCAGATGTCAAACACAACTTCTGCATTATTAACACTGAAACAAAGTTGACCCAAATCCATATCCACCAAGGCTCTCCCAGTGGTCAAAAATGGTCTTCCCAATATAATGGGCACCACAAAATCAACCTCACAGTCAAGGATCACGATGTCTGCAGGAAAGATGAATTTATTAAACTTTACAAGCACATCAAAAAGTATCCCTTTCAGCTTCTTTATGCCTCTATCCGCCATGAGCAAGCGCATTCTTGTTGGAGTAGGAGTGCCTAGGCCAAGCGTTTTGAACATAGCAAGAGTCATTAGATTGATACTTCTCCTAAGTCACATAATGCTCTTGCGAATTCCATATCACCAATGGTACAAGGAATAGTGAATGCACCAGGATCCTCTCGCTTTTGGGCAAGGCATTTGGTCATATGGCACGACAATTGGAGCTCTTGTGAAAGCTCTTGGCTCAAAGTACGCTTCTTTTTCACCAAATCCTTCATATACTTAGCGTACCTGGGCATCTTTTCCAAAGCTTCTAGAAGGGGAATGTTGATGGACAATTGTTTTAACATTTAAAAATGGTTGAATTTGCCATCTCGTCTTTTTTCTTATGTCTTTGCGGGAAAGGAGGAGGTGGTTTTGGATCATCTTGACTTTCTCTTTCTCTCTCACCTCTTTGTTTTGCACCTCATTACTCTCCACGCTTGCATCCTCAATCAATACTTTGCTATCAATACCCTTCTCAATAGCTTAATCCTCAACCAATGGCATAGGGCAATTGACGGTGCTTTTACCACTCCTAGTCATGACCACATGTAATGCCCATCATTTTTAGGATTTGAAATGTGTTTCTTGGTAAGGAGCCCTTTAGGCGTTGGTTCAATTATGAAGAAACTTGCCCAAATTGTTGTTCTAACTGCTTAATTTCCACAGACTGAGACTCTATCTTTTGGTTTATATTTGAAATGTCCAATTTCATTCCTTTCAAGGTCTCATCGTGGTGGTCGTCTCTTTTCAACAACTTGTCAAACATCTTTTCCATCCTAGAATTACTTGTCCCGGCATCACGATTGTGTGGTGGTATATAAGGACCACTCCTATTGCCATCTTTTCTACCCCATTCGACATCTGGCACTCTCTCCCTTTCATAATAACCACCTCGGTTGTCTCTATAAGCACCGTCTCGATTGTAGTTCTGACCTTGATTCCCAGAACTATGCCTCCAATAGTCTGAATTGGACCCTTGGGGGTTATTCCAGAAACCCACCAATTGGTTACTTAGGAAGCAAGTGTCTTCATCAAAGAATGGTTCATCATACATTAGAGCCTTAGGAGGTTGGTGAGTTAACGCTTGAACACTGGTTTGATTTTTACTTTAAAACTATGTCCATGCTTTTTCAAGTTGTTGCATAATCTCTTCATTGACCTTAGCTTGCTCATTGTTGGTGTTTACCGCACAAGAGGTCTTCATAGCACCGCTTTCTCTTTGAACTCATGCTCTATTGGTTTTCACCACTTGCTCTTTCCTTTCGGTGATCAATGGAAAAGGTGATCAAGAAACATGCCTCCCATAATGGTGTCGACACAAGCTTGACTATTCTCGTCAAGCGCCCAATAGAAAATCTTAACCAAGGCATCATCAACAATCTTATGATCAGGAAACATTCAAAAACATTGGTGAATCTCTCCCATATGGTACTAATAGAGTCACCTGGTAATTACTTAAAATTGTTTATTTGATCTTTGAGCTTAAGTTTCTTTGACCTTGGAAAATATATTTCTCGAAAAACTCTCTGAAGCTCTGCCCAACTTGATATCATACCTTGAGGAAGCTCAGGCAGCCACACAACTGCATTACCAGTTAGTGAAAATAGGAATACCTGCAAACCAACTACATCCAAAGAAAGATTTTGTGTCCCCATCACACTTTTGCGAACAAAGACTACATTATGGAGATGATGATGGGGATCCTCTAAAGGTAACCCTGTGAACAAACCACGATTTTGGAGCATTTGAAGTAATCCACTCGACACCGAGAACTTAACGTCTACCAGTAATGGTGGCAAGACTATAACACTAGTAACGTCCATGGCCATAGGGTTCAAGCGATATTGATTTCAACCATAAGCATTTTTGTTGAAATCCCTAAGTTGTGGCCTATTAACCCTTGGTGGTGGATTCTCCTCTCTTCTGATATCATCGTTATTCACATTCATTTCTTCCTTAATCGCAATATCTTCATTCACATGAGCCATTCTTCTTGTGATTCGATGGATCTCCAAGTTGATCAGAGCTAAGGGATTGCCCTGGCTCCTTGTATTGGGCATACAATCTAAACAACAAAAACAAAAATAAAAGTAAAATACAGGAGAATCTAGAATTAATATTTGAACTAACTAATAATGAAATTTAGTCAAGAACCTAGCCATATTACCCGGCTACGGTGCCATAATTTTTGATGTTCATGTTTCAATAACAAAGAGGTCGCAGTCAATAATAAACCTAACCAAAAGTTAGGGTCGAGTCCACAAGGAATACGGGGCTTGACTAAGTTGATCATCTAACAATCATTTCAAGTATCAATTACTATATTCTCTAAAATGGGGCGGAGGGTTTTGAGATTCAAAATGAAAAACAAAAATAAAACACAATGCTAAGTATGCAAGAAGACAATCAAATTGAGGGACAACTTGAAAATTGTGTTCCCCATACTTCATTGACTCAATTACCATAGACAACATAACCCTGATTAGGAAATCACATGCAGAGCAGTAACTTAGGTTCTTCCAGCGCTCTTATGAAAGTGAAGGTCGAATTTAACCATGGCGCTTGGTTGGTAATCATGGTGTGTCAACTAAATGTTATCCATCATCCCAGTTAACCTCCCCCTGGTCAAATTTGGTTGATTAGATTAGAACACATCAATCGAATCCTATCATTTACTTCTCTTTTCCTATTCGTCACTATCTTGGTCGGGATCGTGATAGTATGTGGGGTTTGGTGTTGGCCACCACCAAACAACAATCAAAACGAAGGGAAATAAACAATACATGAAAAACCCCAATTAAAGAAATGCACAAAATATAGGCTATTTCAAGTCAACAACTCACGGTTCCTACAACCCCAAGTTGTGGGTGCTTAGCTACTCATGGCTAAGGCAAAATCAACAATAATGAATGTAAAAGACATAGTTGAGAGTTTACCCAAAACAATGAAGAACAAAAACACCTTCAAGTTGGAAACCACAAGCTTTATTAAATGGAAGATGAGTACAATGTGATTTTCCAAACCCCCAAAGTAGGTCTTCAAATTAAAAATTGAAATTTATACTAAACCATAGAAATATTCTAGTGAGAATATTCAAAGTGGAATCTCCAAAATATTCAAGTCTAAAGTCCCCTTCTAAAAAATCCTATTATTAAGTATTAATACGATTTACAATTTCACCCTAAAATGAAATAGAAAAGATAGCTGGCAGCAGATACATCACACAAGTATGACTCATAGGGTGACCTAGGAGTCATAAGCGGGGTCTCGCAGTTAGCACTTGGCATTTTGGACTTGACTGTTATGACCCATTGTTACGAGTCATTGCTTGGGCTATGACTCGTATGCTCCTCTCGTAGTCTAGGCCTTCAATTCTTGGTCCAAACTTTTAGCTCACTATTTCTTGCTACGATCCCACCTATATGAGTCTTATTGAGACCTATGACTCGTAGAGTGGCCTCGTAGGGTTGACCTCCACTTAGAAGATTCATGATTTTGCTCACTGTTTCTTAGTATAAGAGCACCTTATGACTCATAGGTTGGGCTACGACTCGTAGGATGGCTCGTATGTCCTGCACTTTAGCAAAATCTATAATTTTCTCCCAAAATCATGCCAACCTATCTTTTCTGCACTAACAACATGAAAACACATAAAACCCATAAAAAGTCAAATTATGAACTTGCAAAAATCCCTTGTTTTAGACACCAAATATGTTGTATTTTCACAGTACATCAGTAGGAACCCATACTTATGACCTTGAGGCTTCTAAACATTTAAGATATATTCTCTTCTTCATTCCTTATTCATGCGTGAGTTGAATCAAGTTTAACTTTTGAATAATTTTTGCAAATGGATAAAAAGAGTGGCTCTTCCTTTGTTGTGTGATCTAATGCAGTTGTTGGACGTGGTGTGGAACATGGCACTACCTCTAGTAGCAGTCAAGATAGGTCTCATCCTACTAGGGCTCAGACTAGGGCATTTATTGCTCCTCAATCATGAGTTATAAATAGGAGACAGACCCGAGTTGTTGCCCTAGAGCAAGTGCAGGAACAAGTTATTTAGGATGCTCCATAGATAGTGCTAGTTGTTACACCTATTATCGCTTTACTACTAATGCTATGATGAAATTATTGAGCGTGTTAGAGGCATTGGTGTCAAATCAGAGTAGAAATCATAATGGTCATTAATTTGGTATTGGTGGTCCTTGTTTTACTTGTGATGAAAGAGGCTATATTGCTAAATATTTTCCTAAGGGAGATTCTGGTACTAGTCAAGCTACGACACAGTTGCAGAGGAATTTGATAGATACTAAGGCTTAGATTCATCCAGTTAGGGCCATTCCACAAGGTTCTCGTGGACAGGGTACATAGGTTACTCAGGGAGCAGGTGGACCACCAAGATTATTTGTTATGGCCAAACAGGATGTCAAGAGATTTAATGTTGTAGTCACAAGTAAACTATTGCCAATTCTCACAAGGCATATGCTCTTATTAATCTTAGTTCTACATATTCGTATGTATCCTCATCCTTTGTAGTATTTTTAGAATAACGAGTTGAGACTCTGAATGTGCCATATATGGTTATGACTCCAGTAGGAGAGACTTTAGCAATGGATAAAGTCTATAGAGATTGTGTTATATCTGTGCATGGCAAGGACACAACAGTTGCTTTATTAGAGTTGTTGCTACATGACTTTGATGTAATTATAGGCATGGATTGGTTAGCATCATTTTATGCTTTGGTCGATTGTTATGCTAAATTGGTTCATCTTTGAATTCCCTGGAGAACCATCTTTGGTATGGAAAAGCATGACTCCTCTAACACCGGGAAAGATAATATCTTATGTAAAGGCACGCCAAATGACTAATCATGGGTGCTTTGGTTTTATTGCTACTATCCATAACACTCAAGGGGAGGATGTTATTGTCAATAGAATTCTAGTTGTGTGAGAATTTGTTGATGTGTTTCCAAAAGACTTACCTGCGCTACCTCGGATGAGAGAAATCGAGTTCAGCGTTGATTTAGTGTTAGACACTCAATCTAGTCTACTCCTCCCTATCGTATGGCTCAGTTGGTTGAGCGAATTGAAGTTCCAACTCCAAGACATACCTGATAAGGGGTTCATCAGGCCTAATGTATAGCCTTGAGGTCCCCCAGTGTTATTTGTGAAAAAGAAAGATGGCACAATGAGAATGTATATGACTAAAGGCAACTTAATAATGCATAATCAAGAATAAATACCCATTGCCTCATATTGGTGATATATTCGATCAGTTGTAGGGTGCTACTCTCTTTTCAAAAATGATTTGAGATTAGTATATCATCAGCTGAGAATAAAGACTGAAGATATCTCAAAGACAGTATTTTGGACCAGGTATGGCCACTTTGAATTTTTGGTGATGTCTTTCTGGTTGACTAATTCACCTACAGTATTTATGGCCTCGTGAATAGGATATTTAATCCATACTTAGAAAAGTTTGTGATTGTATTCATTAATGATATTTTGGCCTACTCCTGAGATGAGCCCAAGCATGAACATCATTTGAGAGTTATATTGTAGACACCTAGGGAACAAAAACTTTATGCTAAGTTCTAAAAATGCGAGTTTTGGTTGGGAACAGCTTCCTTCTTAGGACATGTGGTATCATGATACAGGATTCAAATCGATCCAAGGGAGGTAGAAGTTGTTCGAGAGTGGCCTTGACCTAATACTCTTACAGAGATACGCAATTTCTTGGGACTAGCTAGATATTACAGACGATTTGTGGAAGGTTTCTTAATGATAGCTGCTCCATTGACACGTTTAACTCAGAAAGGTGTGATTTTTTAGTGGCCACATGGATGTGAAGAGAGTTTCCAAAAATAAAAGACTGCATTGGCTACAACTCTTATTTTGACCTTACCTACAATAGAGGGTGGTTTCACCATTTAGTATGATGTGTATAAAGTCGGATTAGGTTTTGTCTTGATGTAGAATGGTAAAGTGGTGGCATATGCTTCTCAACAACTAAAGAATCATGAGAGAAATTATTAAACACATGATCTAGAATTGGCCGCAATAATATTTGCACTCAAGATTTGGTGTTACTACATTTATGATGAGCTCTGTGAATTCCATACTGATAACAAGAGTTTGTAATGCATCTTCCAAAGGCATATGAATCTGAGGCAACGAAGATGGTTGGACTTACTTTATGATCTTACTATCTTGTATCATCCAGGAAAGGCGAATATAGTGGCAGATGCTTTAAGTGAAAGTCTGTGAGCAGCTTAGCTCGGATTATTGTTGAAAGGCGACCATTGGCTAGGGATATTTAGTTTTTAGCCAATCAGGGAGTTTGAATTGATCATACATTGCCTGGTGGTTTTCTTATAGGTATAGTGGTGCAATGATCCCAAGTTGGAGAAGCCAAGGCTTGCCAATATGACGATCCCAACTTGCTAAATTATGAGATCGAGTGCAGAGTGGAGGCATGAATTCATTATCAATTGATAGCAAGGGCATTTTGCATTAACATGGTAGATTGTGTATAGCTATGGTGGGTGAGGTAAAGAGGCTTATAGTTGAAGAGGCTCATAGCTCACGATACTCCATCTGTCCAGGTGCTTCGAAGATGTATCAAGACTTGCATGGCTTGTACTGGTGGAAAGGTATGAAGGCTGATATTGTGAAGCGTGTGACTAGTTTCTTAAAATGCCAAAAGGTCAAATATGAACATCATAAACCTAGTGGAGTAATGCAAAATTTGATTATCCCAGAGTGGAAGTAGTAACGAATTACTACGGACTTTGTTATTGGGTTGCCAAATACTTTTTGTCACGACCCAAGCCTAGAGCCTAGATGTGACATGACGCATGGGGAACCCGAAGGGACCCCAAGCAAGCCTCCTAATATATCATTACACATCATTGGTCGCGGAAGCAATAAAATGATATCAAGATATAATAAATAGGGATAAACGGGGCTAAGGGTCAATTTTCATATCATAAACATCAAGAGTCAAGAGAGAGGCAAGCTCAAACCATAATACAAACATGTCCAACAACACCTTTAAAACTTAGATACTTAGCGGGGGCTAAAACAAGCTACCGGGCTCACCTCATAGTCAACATATATATAAAGAAGGATAATCTTAGAACATAGTAGGAGATCATAAGTACCGTCCTCGAAATAGAGGACTCACCAACAAGCTTGAGAGATATTGTACTAGCCACGTGGAGGAGAATGCTCAAGTGGGGCTCTGGTTCCTACATGGTGACATCATCTAGGCATAGAGTATGTGTTAGTACGTTTGGATGTACTAAGTATGTAGGATGCAATACAACAAGAGATAGGCACCATAAGCAACATGCATAATAAAGGCAATGAATAAGCTTATAGTGGCATGTACGAACGATGCTTGAAGTAAAATCATGCTTATATATATATAACATAATACAAGTGTAAGGAGTGATCACTATTTGTGCAATACAAGGCCTACCACCTCCTTGGAGAGGCGCATGACGTACATACCCCTTCATAATGTTAAAGAGGTACAATCCCCCCAACAGGGTTGATAAGGTAAAAAATCCCCAATAAGGTTATCAAGGTACAAACCCCTTGACAAGGTTGCACGGGCCTACCACCTCCCGAGCTAGGCGATCGAGGTACAAACCCCTCAACAAGGTTACACGGGCCTGCAACCTCCCGAGTGACGCTTGGTCATCCCCAACACTATAAAGATAATATCATATACATGCATTCCTTTCATCATCATCATATACATACGTTCCTTTCATCATCATAAAGTCATTCAACTCAAAGACATGCATGACCTTCAATTCCTAAAGAAATCATAATCCAGACATTTTATCAAACACTTGGCTGGTGTGTAGTGCTAGTGTAAAACCATGGAATTCAAGAGTGAAATCATGCTAGAAAAGTCAATATAAACCATCAATAGATACTTGGTAACACCCTCAAGTCATATACATCAAAGTCCTTCATCAAATCTCACAATAGATCTTATATTCATAGCTCAACACATGCTAAAACAACCATAATTTCATGAAACCCCAACATAGTGTGCAGTGAAATTCATAATAGATATGACCCATGAGTAAATCAACTTTAAATCATTCAATTTTAGTAAAAGAGAGCTTGGGTATCATGGGTGAAACGAACCCATGAAAGAAACCCACATACCTTAGCGTTGGAGAATAGCTTGATGAAGATTGGAGTTGGAGACTCGAAGCTTGAATGAGAACCCTGAGATTTGGATGAGTTTTGAGACTTGAATTTAGTAGTAAAATATTTGGTTAGGTGTTTGAATGAGTATTGGGGAATGTTTAGAATGATATGAGGATGAAATATGGCTAAGTATAGGTATTTTCACATTTGGGAACACTTAGGCCTAACACACAAAGCCTTGGACTGAACTTGAAAAACTGGACAAATTTTGCATTGAGACGCGCCCTAGGCGCGTCACACTAGGGGTGCGAAAACCTCTCTAGAAATAGGTTTTTTGGAAAATTGAAATTGCGATTCGTTTGCACTAAAATCATGGTTACGTCCATTACCCACTCAATTTGACCCCCTCAACAAGAATATGAAGTCGAATTTTTGATATCACGCACGAATTTTGAGATATATGGAAATTACGATTCCAGACACTTTCGAGGCACATTTTCGGGCACTTTTTGGGGTCATTTCACTTACAAGAAGCACAACACGGTTTGCGTGATTGTGGACAGACTCACAATGTCACGACCCAAGCCTAGAGCCTAGATGTGACCGGCGAATGGGGAATCCGAAGGAGCCCCAAACAAGCCTCAAAGCATACCATTACACATCCTTGGTCTCGTAAGCAATGTAAAACAATGTATGAAACATAAACATGGGGAATGGGGACTAAGGGAGAGAGAGAGACTCATATTTAAATAGCTTGGATATCATAAGTGAGTCAAAACTCAAGTATAATACATAACATGTCGAACAACACCTCTACTATATCGATAAAAGTGGGGGCCAAGACAAGCAACCGGGCTAACCCTCATAGTTAATACATACATAAAACAAAGATAGTCCTAGAACATAGTATAAAAGAATAGTCATTTTCCCTAGATTTGAGGACTCACCAAAGGCTAACTTGAACAATCCCTCTAGCCACAAGAAAAATCAATAGGAGCTTTGGTTCCTATATGGTAACATCATGTAGGCATAGAGTATGTGTTAGTACG